>JADBJO010004621.1:55000-60000 GCA_016801955.1 Conus betulinus
ATCTAAAGGGAGACAAGTAAGCAAGCTGCATTGCACTTTCCACCGACTCGTGCTGTCGGGAAGTTGCGGCCCTTTGCATGCTGAAGAACCCGTAGAAAGCTGAAAGCACTGCATGGTCTGGGGCTACCCATACTGCAAAACAATTATAACAATATAATATGCATGCGCGCGCGCGCGTGTGTGTTGTGTGTGTGTGTGTGTGTGTGTGTGTGTGTGTGTGTGCAAGTGTGTGCAAGTGCAATTAAATGTATGTGTGTGTGTGTGTGTGTGTGTGTGTGTGTGTGTGTGTGTGTGTGTATGTGTATGTGTGTACCTGCATGTTTGCCTGCGTGAAGCATCCGACCATGTGTGTTTTTGTGTGTGTTTGTGTATGTGAGTGAGCGAGTGTGTGTGTGTGTGTGTGTGTGTGTGTGTGTGTGTGTGTGTGTGTGTGTGTGTGTGTGCATGTATGGGTGTGTGCGCGCGCGAGCGCAGCCGTGCGCATATGTTTCATTACATGACTACTATAGATAGAAGCAGAGATCAAAAGACGCGAGCCAGACGTTGGAAGGACTTCAAACTACACTCCTATACTTCCCTTCCAAAAGGCCGCTCAAAACTCGCTTCACCCCGACACGCTTTTGGAGACAGAGAGAACGACAACACTGGCTCGGACACTTCAGTTCGCAAAGAAAACATCGTCGTCACGCAGGGAAGCAAGGCCCCATCACACGGGGGTGCCGAACACCTCGGGCAGGGGAGACAACCTATGTCTCTCGTGGAGCGACAGGCGTGGAAGCGGACGTGTTTTGACGACCACAAAGGAAGCGGGCGACCAGCTGGGACGATGTGCCAGTCTTTGATGCTTTGTCGCCACGGACACGATGGGCAGCCCTGCACTCAGATCGTAGGAGACACGTGACTGTCGGGTCGTTCTTTGTTGTCATTGTTTTACACGTTATTTGTCTTCTCTGAAAAATACCCAACAGGTCGAAGCGTATCGTGTTTTCGTTTTGTAATTGGGTCGTTTGTTCGTTCGGCAGTTATGTAAGTCTGTTTTCACTTTTGTTTCAGTGTCGGCCTCTTGTCATCCCAACTTTAAAGCAGGCCTATGTTGTAATTTTTTTTTTAAAAAGAGAGGGTGTTAGTTCCGCCAGACGAAACAGACAGACTACAGGATGAAACACAATATATTTCGACCTCTTGAGTCTTCTTGAAAGATGAAAACGACGGGCAATGAAAACGAAAAACGAGCAACCAGTTTTCTTCTCATAGTCAGTGCAAAATGCTGAAACTAACAGGCATATGTTGGCTTAAAGGCAGTTGGAACTTGTCGAGGTACAGGTGCATATGACATCCAGATGCTCGCTATGTTCTGGACTCCAGCCAGGACTCAAGCAGTAACTATGTCGTTGGAACAGACGATTATCGCCAAGTCTCTCTATAGAAGAAATTAACAAAAAATTTCGACGAAAAATCATTCTGTCCTGGAAGTTAGGGGGTCGTCTATTAGTGTGACTGTGTATGTCGTCAAGGCAGTAGGAGTACGTCTCCCTTGGTGGGTTCAAGGTCCTATATATGTTTTTCCCTTGGTGAGATTAACTTCCGATATTTGTCTCCACTGGTGAGATTAACATCACACACACACACACACACACACACACACACACACACACACACACACACACACACACACATATATATATATATATATATATATATATATATGTATGTATGTATGTATGTATGTATGTATGTATATATATATATATATATATATATATATATATATATATATATATATATATATATATATATATATATTTTTTCCTTGAACCCTTGGTGGTGAGAACACCACAGAATTACGGACTGTGGTGTGTCTCTATTTGACGCAAAGAGCACAGACACAATCAGCCATGTCTCCCTGATGAGTCCGATCCAGTGGACGAAAACCCTTAGGAGCAGGCAATACATATAGATCTGCCTTTGAGAGAGATTGTGATGGTTCCCTCATACAGCTGATGAAGGGTTTTTCATATCTATAACATATATTTTCCCATTTTCTTCATCTTCAACTTTTTTTTGCTGTTGTTGTCATCTTTGCCAAGTCATTACTATAATGATGGAAGAATTGTTAACCTGCACTTGAAAAAATCCTACAGAGACGGGAAAAATAATGCGTCAATAAGCGTTGTTTCGATCTTGTTTTGTTTCGCTTGATTTTTTGTTTACTTGTTTGTTTGTTGTTTGTTTTTCCCCATTAAACTTACGAGATGTAGAAAATACTTCTGTGAGACTAAGGTCTCAATGCTTGATGTCTTTAACACGGTCTGATCTTAAACGCCCTGAGAATATTAATAGTTTAGTTACCATGTCATTAATCGTCACTATTGCTTATAAGCCCTGATGGTATTAATAGTTCAGTCACAATGTTATGAATTGTCCATGCTGCTTATATGCTTGGGGCATTTTCTTAGTTAGATTATTCATTGTCACTATTGTTCATATAATTTAGTCACCATGTCGTTAACTGTAATTGTTGCTTGTTTCACACACAAAACACCCACCCCCCTCCCCAGGATTTGACCTTTCGTATGGTTTTGACAACCCGCAAGGCCCTGTGTGGGTGGCTGAGCTAAAGAGGTAAAAACCATAAAAAGAAAGGGAACAAACAAAGTAGGCAGCGATGTGTGTGTGTGTGTGTGTGTGTGTGTGTGTGTGTGCGTGCGCGCGCGCTTGTGCGCGTGTGTGTGTGTGTGTATGTGTGTGCGTGGGTGTGTGTGCGTGCATGTGTGCATGTGTGTTTGTGTGTGTGTGCGGTTGCGTAAGCGCGCGCGCGAGCGTGTGTTTGTGTGTTTCAAGGGCTTATCTCCTAAAAAAAAAAAAAACGATTTGTGAATGCAACAGGGCTACATCGGTTTTTGTAGTTTTTCTTCTCTTTTTGTTTTCTTTTCTTTCTTTCTATTTCTTTTTTTATTTCTTCTTTTGTTTTTGAAGGAAGATGGGTGGTGGAGCTGGTCTGTGCCTATGGGTGGAACCTGCATAACGTCTTGCCACCATCACACTGCAGACCAGAGACGTAGAGGAAAGGTTCTTTCACGTCTCTGAGCACACCCACCTTTCTTGTCCTGCTCTTTCCTCGTGTCGGCCATCACCAAGGGCCCTGTTTGGTGAGAGGGGGAGACTCAGCTAGTTCACTCCATAGCTCAGGGGTCCCAAACCAATGGCTTCGGCCTGCCTGATGTTGTGTACACTGATTACCAAGGGGCGACAAACACACCCCAGTGCGGCGTCCTTTTCATCTTTCTCTTGGTGGGGATGGAGAGAGGTTTCCTGGCCAGTTACTGTGAGACCGCCATACTGCACAGGTTCCAATGGCTGATGCGTCTCTTAAGCAAGGGGAAAATGCCCTTTTTACCCTTAGCGAGAGGAAATGGCCTTTAAGCGACAACATTAGGCCATAGTCTCATTTACGAATAGATATCCTCCTCTCCTTTCTCAAAGCCTGTTTTTTTTTTTCAGTCATGAGGTTTGGAAAAGTATTTAAAAGTAATACAAGCATAACTGGATGATCATTTATACACACACACACACACGCGCGCGCGCGCGCGCGCGCGCGCGCGCGCACGCACGCACGCACGCATGCACGCACGCACGCACACAACGCACGCACACACACACTAATCTATTGAGAGAGAGAGAGAGAGAGAGAGAGAGAGTTATTCCAATTCCATCAACTTGTCTCAGTATTTCTGTAGAATTGTTTTCCATCCCTCATCACGCCTCCCCCCCCCCCCCCACCCCTGCTGCCCACTCATCCCCCCTCCCCTCTCATTTGGATTCTCGACATTACATTACCAATGCATCTGATCTTTTTTTACTTTTTAATTGTAGTTCGTGGCCTGAAATTTCTGGAGGATGTCACGCATAATAACAAAAAGCGTATTTTGAGGAGAGTGGAGGAATTGTACGCTGTTGTTGCTTCTTCATCTATGTGATGGAGGTCACTCTCAAAAGCTGCAGTGGAAAAGGAGGAGAGTGTCATTGATAAGTGAGTGAAAAATAGTGGTTTGATGGTTTCAGACAGCAGTGTATTGAATGATCTGCTGAAATAGTAGTTTGATGGTCAGGACAGCGGTGTGTATTGAATGATCTGTGTATTGATGGCTATCAGAAAGTGGGGTATTGAATTGATCTGATCTGCTGAAACAGAGGATTGCTGGCTCAGAAGTGGTGTATTGAATGATCTGCTGAAAACAGAGGATTGATGGTTCAGAAAGTGGTGTATTGGAATGATCTGCTGAAACAGAGGACTTGATAGCTCAGAAAGTGGTGTTGTATTGAATGATCTGCTGTAAATAGTGGTTTGATGGTTCAAAAACGGTGTATTGGATGATCTGCTGAGCAGCGCCATCATGATCACTTACGAAATGAGACTGATCATCAGTGCCTTTATAATCACACACACACACACACACACACACACACACACACCACACACACACACACGTTTTTGGTTAGTTGGTTCACTGAATGAGTATTTACAATAATTCATCTCTTCATTAATCACCACTTTCAAATAAGAACAAAGTTAGAAAATAAAAAAACAAACAAAAAAACTCACTCAGCAACAACAATGAATACAACAACAAAACGATGACGATCGCTTAAAACTCTGTAGCGGTCTTGTGCTATTGCATACCTCTTTACTCCCTCCTTCCCCCCCCCCCCCCCCCCCCCCCCCCTGCCATGTAGAGTGACGCACATTTGAACGCGTGAGTCCGTCGTCTTCCACAACACCAAAGGAGCCCGCCACATCTTGGCCCCCACCCCCACCCCACCCCGCCACGGCACACACACACACACACCCGTCCCCCACCCAATACCCCCTGTGTAAGGGGTCAGCAATCCCTCGCACCTTCAACCCAGGCCACCTCCCCTGGTCCCCCACCCCACCCCCCCCCCGCCCCCTGAGTCGTCGTCTTCCACGGCACCAAAGGCTCCGCCACGTCTTGCCCCCT
>JADBJO010004621.1:70000-75000 GCA_016801955.1 Conus betulinus
AAACGAAGAGGTAAATACTACTGTCCCGTTACCCCCTCCCCCTTATCAAAAGATCTCTTTGATAATGACAATAAAAGATCGAAGTGTCAAAGTGTGTGGAGTCTGGAACACATGGCTGATGGACCGTAGAGTGGCCAGAAATCGTCATATTTCAAGATGATCCACGCGGAAAGTCAGCGCCACGAATTGTTTTATGGCAGACCAGCTCTGAAATTCACGGAAAATCTTAGACAGTCGTCAAAGTAACTTTATATTTTGTTTTTAAACTACCCTTCAATTGTTAAGGAAACTTACAGATGCTGCGTCAAACACACTGCTCATTGTATTGCTAAAAGCACATAACCTTTCTAATGTCCAACCACCCATGACAATTCTACTGGAGGATTGGTCACAGTGGAAACACGGTTTAAACTGTTTCTTCTCCCATAAGATAAACATGAGAAAGGTTTGATATAGAAGCAAGACCAAAAAAAAAAAAAAAAAAAAAAAAAAAAAAAAAAACTGTAGGTTTTGCATGTCCTTCTTACAGGCGTTTTACCTTTGCATTTCCTTTCCAGGAGAGCGAATGGAAGAAGAGTGCTTTCCCTTTGCTCTAAACGACAATGCTTCCATTAAACTACGCCTCCCAAAGGGGCGCAACAAATCGGAAGTGAAAGAAGAGAGAGAGAGAGAGAGAGAGAGAGAGAGAGAGAGAGAGAGAGAGAGAGAGAGAGAGAAGAATAACACATGCAGATATTTACATGTATGCTCATGAAGGGTATAGTGAAAGACTGTGTAAACGATTACATTGTCCCGAAGGCTTCAATCCTATATGAAATATGTATGTAAATGTGTATGTGTCGTTGTATCTTGTACGAAAACACACATTGTGTCTTATGTTTACCTGTGCAATTCTATGTACAATATATGGACAAATGTATACAATACACACCGTACTATTCTGTACAGTGCATATACTTAGCAAGAGTAAGGATCAAAGACACAAGACCACGCATGGTGTTGAGTTGATGATGATGATGATGATGATGATGATGATGATGATGATGATGATGATGGTGGTGGTGGTGGTGGTGGTGGTGGTGGTGGTGGTGGTCATGGTGTTGGGATGACGATAATGGTCACAGACGGTCAAGCCCAGAAGCACGCTCCACACTCCATGCAGATAGCGATGACCCAGTAACCAGCACACAGCCCTTGGCTTTGAGGACTGTCACCAGTTAAAGACAAAAGTCACGTATGTGATGGAAGAACACACCCACATCCACACACCCACACACACGCACACATACACACACACACACACACACACACACTTCCCCCTCTCTCTCTCTCTCTCTCTCTCTCTCTCTCTCTCTCTCTCTCTCTCTCTGTCCATTGACAGAGAGGCACAGCCTAATGCGCAACGTGTACGTCTGTCAAACAGTTAGGACCACTCTGTTGGTTCATCTCATTCACCCTTCCAACCTTCTCCGGATCCTCCAGTAGAGGCTGCAGGATTCCCTTTTTACATTTAAACCATTCCCTTTTTACATTTAAACCATTCCCTTTTTTTTTTACATTTAAACCATGCCCTTTTTCACATTCAAACCATCCCTTTTTTGCATTGAAACCATTCCCTTTTTACATTCAATTATTCCTTTTTTACATTTAAACCATTCCCTTTTTACATTCAAACCATCCCCTTTTTACATTTAAACCATTCCTTTTTACATTCAAACCATTCCCTTTTACATTTAAACCATTCCCTTTTTACATTCAAACATCCCCTTTTTACATTCAAACATCCCCTTTTTACATTCAAACCATTCCCTTTTTACATTCAAACCATCCCCTTTTTACATTTTAAACCATTCTCATTTTACATCAAAACCATCTCCTTTTTTCATTTAAACCATTCCCTTTTTACATTTAAACAATTCTTTTTTTTTTTTTTTTTACATTTTTGTCTGTCTTTTCTTTTGGTTTTCCTTCTTTTGTTTTGTTTTTCTTTTTTTCTTTTCTTTTCTTTCTTTGTTTTCGGCTACCTATATTTTCATGACACTTCTCTTCCGTTTCAGTTGTCTTCCCTTGGCTGGTCACCTGGAAGGGAATGACAAGAAGAGCGAGTGGCATTAGAAGGTGACCCCCACAGCCCCCTCGTCCCTTTCCCCACGCGGACGATGAGTATGCAAGGAATATCTTGGCAAAATAGCAATGGGTGGACAACCCAGGACAACAGTTCCTGTCATGTAACAAACTAACGGCTTAGTAGTATTCTTTACCGCCCTTTTTTTTTCTTTTTCTTATTTTTTTTCATCGTTCTTACATTCTATCCCCCTACCACTCAAATCTGAAAAAAGGTAAAAAGAACACAAATACGCTGACAATCTGCCAAGTCCGTCATTAACATGCAGGAACTGGTTCACCAGCTGTTGTCTTTTCTTCCGCATGTTCGTTCCAGACATGTAGAGAAACCTAAGCTTACACCATTGAAAAGTTTCACTACAGTGCAAAGAAAGGGGCTGTTCTGCTAAAGGTCTTGTGTGTCTCGACAAATGGCGTCACGAGACAGAGAGAAAGAGTGAGCACGAAAGAAAAAGAAAACGTGATAAGAAGATTATTACCGTGTCTTTCTCTGTAGAAAATAGTCTTTTGAGTAAGCCGATTCGCCACTGCAGAAACGCTGTCCGCTTCTTCTCTCTGAGGGAGGGCGGAGTGGTGTCCCCTGTCTTCTAAACGCCACCACAGGCCCAGGGAAGAGAACCCGCCGCTTCCCTGCAGACTGGAACTTTGGCTCCACCTGTTAGCTCTGCCAGGAGTGGGAGGGTGTTTCTGTCCTGAGGGTGGGTGGGGCGGCTGTGGGTCCCTTTAGGGCCCCAGCAGGCCCATGAAGTCTTTCATCAGAGTTTTTCCGGGCTTTGGGGGCGTCGGTCCTTGGCTCAGGAGCTGGGATTCGCTTCCTGGGCCTCTGCGGAATTGGTTGACTTGCCATGCTATGTTGACAGAGAATGCAGTAAATATGTGTCAAATCACACGTAGCAAACACGTACAAAGATACCTACGTAATGTTGTTCAGTCTGTATTGAGAAACAACACTCACTAAGGCACATACGGAACGTTTTTAAAGTCTGTATATAATCCCTAGTGACAGGAAATAATACAAAGAAATACGTACGGAATGTTGTACAGTCCGTATTTGAGAAACAACACACAGTAAGGCATATACGGAACGTTTTAAAGTCTGTATATAATCCCCAGTGACAGGAAATAATACAGAGAAATACGTACGGAATGTTGTTCAGTCCGTATTTGAGAAAAAAACACGCAGTGAGGCATATACGGACGTTATACAGTCTGTATTCAAACAAACAAAATAAAGCCACAACAAAGTCAAACCAAAACCCAACAAATGTACAATAGGAGTATATAACAAATAGCTAGCTAATCTAAATATTCGAAGGTTCAAAAGATTAAACTGATCCAAAAATAACACTAGAAATATGCAAAATTCATTCGACGACTTCCAGAGGTAGGAAAGTTTTCACAGAGGCAGATGTTACCAGCATATGCTCAATGGGTAATTCTGCAGAGCAGACACACGTCATGTCTTTGCAGTAGTACTTAGTCGTTAAAGCGTTTAACAAGTCTGAACAACAAGGTACCAATTAATCTTCTTGCACATGGAGTATTCAGTAATGAAAAACACTTGTCCCCCAGAAGAAAAAAAAAAAAAAAAAAAACACGTCGTATCGCTTCATTCTCTATTGTGTTACACAAGACATCAGAGTTAGAGAAAATGATTTCACATTCATGACGACTATTATATTATGAGTTCGGCGGGTCAACTATTAGTTCCGTCAATATTTCTGCGTGTTCCACATTTAAGATGATTCTCGCAGTGTTCAGTTTCTGGCTCAGTGTTCAGACAGTGATCTGTGTCTACACGGCCTTGTCAATGCCATGATTCAGACACAGTGGTCTGTGTCTACACGGCTTTGTCAATGCCACGGGGTCTTGCATGTCAAACATATCCCAAAACAAGGTGGATTTTGGGGTGGTTCCAGGGATTCTGGAATTCCCTTTCCCCACCATCCCCCCATCCCTGTCTTTGCCAGCGCCCCCCCCCCCCCCCCTTCGCCCCCTCCCCCCGCCGACCCCTCTACCGTTCTACTTCTCTCCTCCTCCACCCCTCCCCGCTTGACTTCATGACTTTGCTTGGTAAAAAAAAAAAAAAAAAAAAAAAAAAAAAAAAAAAAAAAAAAAAAAACGACGACACACACACACACACACACACACACACACACACACACAAAACAGAGCAGCCTGAGACAGAATTCGTTCGGTTTCCAGCGTCATACCGTCAGCTGGACGGCAAAAACCTTGTGACAAAAACAGCAGTCAGTGGGGAGAAACAAACAGCAGTCAATGGGGAAGAAACCAACAGCAGTCAATGGGAAGAAGAAACAAACAGCAGTCAATGGGAAGAAACCAACAGCAGTCAATGGGAAGAAACCAACAGCAGTCAATGGGAAGAAAGCAACAGCAGTCAATAGGAAGAATAAACCAGCAGCAGTCAATGGGGGAAGAAGAAACCAACAGCAGTCAATGGGAAGAAACCAACAGCAGTCATTGGGAAGAAACCAACAGCAGTCAATGGGAAGAAACCAACAGCAGTCATTGGGGAAGAAGAAACCAACAGCAGTCATTGGGAAGAAACCAACAGCAGTCATTGGGAAGAAACCTACAGCAGTCAATGGGAAGAAACCAACAGCAGTCAATGGGAAAAACCAACAGCAGTCATTGGGAAGAAACCAACAGCAGTCAATGGGGAAAGAAACCAACAGCAGTCAATGGGAAGAAACCAACAGCAGTCAATGGGGAAGAAAACCAACAGCAGTCAATGGGAAAGAAAGTCAATGGGAAGAAAACAACAGCAGTCAATGGGAAGAAAAACAACAGCAGTCAATGGGAAGAAAACCAACAGCAATCAATGGGAAGAAGAAACCAACAGCAGTCCAATG
>JADBJO010004621.1:80000-82500 GCA_016801955.1 Conus betulinus
TGTTTTCTTCATTTCTGACTTATCCTTGATGAATATGAATTTTGGCACCGATTCCAGTATTGGTTGTTCAGTATGACTTCAAAATTGATCTTCACTCCTGATCTGAGGAATAATTGTTTTTCAAAACATGGTTCTGTCTTTGGGGACCAGAACCATCAACACCTCGTTCTTCAAGGGGTTTCCTATAAGAGATTTTAACCATGTGCTTCATAGTTGGAATACTGTTCTTCTCGTCCTGGAAGAGATGGAAGAAAAAGTATAGATAGCAATTGACAATTACGCACGAATGAGGTATACACTCTACTATAGTGTGAATTGGTTGATAGGTTACAACATTGTCATATAACAGGAGGGGGGGGGGGGGGGGGTCTAAAATGAAATTGATTTTAAAAAGAATTGTCAGTGAGAGCGTCAAAAAACAGGGACAAAACAAATGACAGGACCCAAAACAAAAAAATAATTTGCCCACCCTGTCGTTCGGCGGACTCGCTAACAATCTCTTAAAAATTCAAAGACGAACAATTAATAGTGGGGGAAAAACAAGCGCACAGCCAACACTAAATTGTCTTCATAGTAATGACTTGGCAAAACTTGAACTTACGGAGGGGGGGGGGGAGGGATGGGTTGAAAATGTAAAAACTGGGAAAATGAAATTAAGAAAAGATGAAAACTCTTCACTGGCTGCATAAGGGAACCATCGCAATCCCTTTTTAAAGGCAGATATATTTGTATTGCCTGCTCCGAGGCCTTTCGTCCGCTGGGTCGGAAAACTCATCAGGGAGACACGGCTGGCGTATCTGCGCTCCTGGCGTCAAATAGAGACACACCACAGCATAATACCGTGGTGTTCTCACCACCAAGGGTGCAAAAAAGAATCCAATAGCACCCCCGAAGCAGCCAGCGAAGAGTAGTAAAGGAAACCAAACGAAAAGTGTGGGGAGGAAAAAAGTTGCTGAAAAAACTACAGATATTATGCAAATAGTATAAAATGTAGGGGGCAATCTTGAGCCTACGCTTGAGGATCCACCCAAGGATGCAAGGGAGATCAGAAGACAAACACAAAGACAGACAGAAAAAATACAAGTAACCTCGATTTAATCAAAAACGAAATCGGAAATGAAATGAGGCAGGGAACAGTAAATTCAAACTTTTTTTTCCTCCCACCACTTCGTTGGATTATTTTGCAAACCTTTCGCTGGCTGCTTTGGGGGTGCTCTTGGGTTTCTTTTTTTGAACCCTTGGTGGTGAGAACACCACCAGAATATGGAACGATGGTGTTGTGTCTTATTGACGCAAAGACGACCGACTGAATTAGCACGTTTTTGCGTAATGAGTTACGATCTGTGAAGAAAGTGTTGAGAGCATTAGCCAATAGTAAGGAGATTGGCTTTAAAAGCAGACCAATGTAAGAGATTCTGTGTCGAGGAGAGAATACAATGGTTCTTCATGCGTTTTCGTCTTTATAAAATAGGTCTGTAAAGTTTTATATTACCAATGTCTTTGTTTTCAAGTTAGTTTTTTAAAAGTACATTTACAATCTCTAATTTACGAAGAAGAAAGAATTGTTAGTCTGCATATGAAGTGTTTCACACAACTACGTAGTTGTTCGGCATATATTGTAGTGGTGTTTGTCACAAAGCGAGACATTGAACACAGGAAAAAAAATAAAAAAATATGTATAAATGAAAAATAAGGGCATTGGGGAAACAAAGGAAGGAAGAAAATTCGTGTTCTAAAGGAACAGGTTTTAAGCTGGCGCCCTGAAAAAAAGACAACGAGATAAGCACTGGATTTTGTTAAAAATGGAGAGGAAGAAAGATATCGTGTAGGTGAAAGTTAAGGAAAGAAGAGCGAAGGACGATATTGGGTCACATCGACGTGACCCCTGTCTGGCGGCCAATCTTCCCACTACATGGACAACATATAAGTCTTTCTTTGTTTGTACTGTCCTTAATGTTACATGTGATTTTTTTTTCCTGAAGAAGACCCAAGAGGTCAAAATGCATCGTGTATTGTCCTGTGGTTTGTTTGCCAATGTCCTTAGCGGTAACTAATCCTCTCTCTTTCTAAGTTTTGCTTCATTGTCCGCCACCAGTCGCTCCATTTTGAAAAAAAAAAATGAAACCAATAGATAAGGCAGCAACATCACAATCGTCTTTGCCATTTTCCTTCAGCGTTCGTCTGATCAATATCAGTTAGCACGCACCAGATACAGAAAATAAAGGAGGGGGTGGGGAAAAAAAAAAAAAACGGGTAACTGATTGTGTTCTGCAACTTTCCAATTGAAGAGCTAAGTTAGCACAACACAAACTTTAAATGCATAAAATTATTTTAAACTGTTCTTTAAACAAAAATATCCTTCTAATAAATTTCCGTCTATCTTTAAACATCCCTCCACATCTCTCTCTCTCTCTCTCTCTCTCTCTGCGTCAAATACAACAACAAAAAAATGTCAGTCAATAAACATACCTGAATAGTGGAAATTATCCAAATACAAAGT
>JADBJO010004621.1:87500-102500 GCA_016801955.1 Conus betulinus
GTTCAGTTTTTGATGAAAAAAAGTAGCATCCAGAAAATTTGGCTTCTTTTACAGCTGGAATGGTCGATTTGTCCAGACGAATTTCAGGATCAGCAAAGAACTGACGATAATTGTGAAATTGGATACACTGTGTTTTTGCTGCTTGAAAAGGTAAACCCTTTTCCTTGGTCCATTGTCGAATTTCATCCACACGAGGCTGGAGCTGACGCTGTATGCTAGCATAAGAGGCACCAACTGCGTAGAGTGCGAAGTTTTCACTAAACAGAGAGGATTTCGGAACCCCCGTTTACTGAACTGACAATGTCGTTAATCTTTATACTGAACAGAGCAGAAGAAAGAATGCAACACGCAATTCCTGCCATGGCTGTCAGACAGCATGGTGCCAATACGGACCTGGAACTGCCGATCAGCCAGAAAGTTTTGAATAAATAGAGGAAGATGACCATGAAACCAAAGTATATGAAACATTCATAAGAATTCCAGATTTCCAAGCGGTATCATATGCTTTTTTTCATATCAAAATAGATAACAACCACATGCTGGTTCTTAATGAAGGCGTTGCGAATGGGGGTTTCAAGACAGACTGATACTGGTCAACCGTCGAGTGGTGCTTCCGAAACCCGCACTGTTCATTGGCCAAAAGGCCATCGGTTTCAATCTTCCACATCAGAGGCGAGTAGGTTGCACACTTCAGAGTTGTCTGAAGTGAAGTTGTATGAAGGAAGATTTTTCTCTGAGCTGTTTGTTTCTTAAAAAGGCTGCAGATTTACTTAAAGATAGTGAGTTCTGTTGAATGGCGGAGGCCAGCAGATTGGCAACAGCTTGTTTGTCAGTTATCAGAGCAACGGCAAGTTTCATGTGATGAATTGTTGGGTTGATGTTCTTCCCTGTGATTTTCTTGATGATGTTTCAGACTTTCTTCTTGGACGTTTTGGATGTCAGCCTGGAGCAGAATTTTCTCCCAGACTGATGTTTACTGATTTTAAAAGTGTGTTTCGTTTTGGATCCAAGTTTTTGATGGGCTCGAGCGTTGGGAGCTGAAGGTCTGTGGAATACCCGACGCTGAGCCTATTTGCGATCTCGTGAGAATTGCTATCAGTAAAAATTGTTACAAGGTGTTTGGGGCAGTTAGAGTTTATCGCAAGACATTGGAATACAGGTTTTTGCAGACTTAATAAAAGAATTAGAGTCTGCTGGGTCTGGACTTTGAAGAATGTCAGTTCCTGGAGCTCCTTTGAACTCTTTACAGCAAAAAGATTCAATAAGCCTTCTTATAATTAAGGTGTCGTGGAACAGAGGCATTTTTCCGTTGTCATGGATTTTAACAAAACGAGAAAATGGTCACTTCCATGCAGATCGTCATGGACAGGCCTCTCTCTCTCCCTCTCTCTCTCTCACACACACACACACGAAGCTGAAAAGTGCTTTTGGCAAATGTGTGAATTACATAATACGGATGGCATCCGACCCTGCCTGTGGCCTCCATCTCTCTGCCCCTCTCGCCCCTGTGTACTCTAGCCGTCGCTGTCATGTGCAATAATGTGTGATTTTCACTATCGTTCATTTTCATTCTTGACACACATGGCACCATAATGTTTTTTTAGGGCAGTCACATGCAGCAACAGGACGAAGATTGTGCAAGATAAGAAATTTAGAGAGCTGTCTTTGGTCTTAGTGAAACAGTTCACTTTTAGTGTTGGTTTTTTCGGACTGGGGGTATGATGGATGGAGGGGTTGAGGTGCCTGAAAAGTGTCAGAGTGACTTAGAATGGTGGGCATGTTGATGAAGACGAGGTAGTAGTCCAGAGAACCCACCTGTGTTGAAGGAGTGGTTATCAAATGAATGGTGGACAGCGGGTACCTTGTCAACAATGAAGTGGGAAGTGAGTGAAGATGTGCATGGTCTTATACATGTCAAGTCTGCCCAATGTCGTGGACTAAATACCAAGCCTACAGCAGGAGTCGCTCCATGTTTCATGATGGTGCCAGCGATGGTATCACTGTCACGCTGGTAGCGTTTCATACTGAGGGAATCACATTGTGAGCTTTATTTATTTATTTATTTATTTTTGTAGCGGTGGCATTTTGGTGCTATGGTGTGTCTGTGGTGACCATATTTCTACTAGTTCTACCAAGGTGTGAAGAGAATTCAGGAAATGTAATGTTCATATAATGTTAAATCGTTAAGACAATGTTTCCCAGGAAATTAATTCTGGAAGGGAAACAGACAATCTGGATAAAGATTTTCTCTTTTATACCAGAAGTGTGTGTGTGGACAATGGTAGGCGAGTGGATGGGATTGGGGAAGAAGAATCTCTCTCTCTCTCTCTCTCTCTCTCTTGTTTATTTTTGAGTGAGCAACCCTTTTCGCATAACTTTTGACATAACATTTCCTAACCCCACCTCTACGCATTAAATCATGGTCCGCCATTCTGAATTGATCCGAAATTTAATCATTTTCTAATCACTCTCTCATTTATAATATAATCATTACCGAATCGAATTTCTACCCCATAATAATCGTACAACTTCTACTTTGTTTGTTTCAAACTATTCTAAATAGCGTGATCGTGTTCGCGTACTTTTTCAAAACCCATCTTGCGTCGAATTCAAAGACGATAATGGTCATGGATACATGGTGTTGTATGTACACAGTGTAGATAATGGCCCAGGGATACATGGTGTTGTATGTACACAGTGTAGATAATGGCCCAGGGATACATGGTGTTGTATGTACACAGTGTAGATAACGGCCCAGGGATATGGTGTTGTATGTACACAGTGTAGATAACGGCCCAGGGATACATGGTGTTGTATGTACACAGTGTAGATAACGGCCCAGGGATACATGGTGTTGTATGTACACAGTGTAGATAACGGCCCAGGGATACATGGTGTTGTATGTACACAGTGTAGATAACGGCCCAGGGATACATGGTGTTGTATGTACACAGTGTAGATAACGGCCCAGGGATACATGGTGTTGTATGTACACAGTGTAGATAACGGCCCAGGGATACATGGTGTTGTATGTACACAGTGTAGATAACGGCCCAGGGATACATGGTGTTGTATGTACACAGTGTAGATAACGGCCCAGGGATACATGGTGTTGTATGTACACAGTGTAGATAACGGCCCAGGGATACATGGTGTGTTGTATGTACACAGTGCAGATAACGGCCCAGGGATACATGGTGTTGTATGTACACAGTGCAGATAATGGCCCAGGGATACATGGTGTTGTATGTACACAGTGCAGATAATGGCCCAGGGATACATGGTGTTGTATGTGTACACAGTGTAGATAATGGCCCAGGGATACATGGTGTTGTATGTACACAGTGTAGATAACGGCCAGGGATACATGGTGTTGTATATACACAGTGTAGAAAATGGTCAGGGATACATGGTATTGTATGTACACTATGTATCAGCCGCCGTGGCGAAGTGCTTAGTGCCGCAGACTCCCGGCTGGGAGGTCGTGGGCTCGATTCCCATTTAGATAATTTTTTTTTTCACGAGAGAGAGAGAGAGAGAGAGAGAGAGAGAGAGAGAGAGAGAGAGAGAAAGAGAGAGAGAGAGATTTACAAAGTCATCGATGTTTTAGTGAAATAAGTTATTAGTTCAATCTATGGTCATAAATCTGTCCGATATCATAGTTTGTATTGTTACTTGATTACGCATTTTGCTTCAGCATTTGCCATTTTTTTTTTTTTTTTTTTTTTTTTTTTTACAATTTTTCCTGTATAGAGTCTGTGCACTTTCTGTTTGTGCCTTTTCAGTCTCCGCCATTTTTATCCCATGCATCCTTTTTGGTTCCCTACCAGTTACAGACTTTATGTGTATTGCCAAGCTCTTTTTCATTATGGCTCACATTTTCTTCTTCTTCCACCACACTAAGGCACACACTGTTTCCTCATTTTGTGGATTACATATGCAATAACGCGCGCGCGCGCGCGCGCGCGAGAGAGAGAGAGAGAGAGAGAGAGAGAGAGAGAGAGAGAGAGAGAGAGAGAGAGAGAGGTGTGTGTGTGTGTGTGTGTGTGTGTGTGTGTGTGTGTGTGTGTGTGCACCCGCATGTAAGTACATGGTGCTCTGTGCATCAATATGCCCAGTACATAGCACGAGCCTTATACTGCAGTGTCAATATTTTGTGTACAGTCCCACATATCACAGTCAATATTTTACTCATACATTCTCACACTGCCACCGTTATCTTGAAGTAACACATCAGCAGACAGCAACACATCTCTCCAGACTTCACTCTTGACATAAACAAGTGCCAACTCAAATTGGCGTATTTCTTTTAATTACAAAACACTGAATGCTGAAAAAAAAAAACCATGACAACCATTCTTACCGATGCATTCCATTCTCATCACTTGTATGTCGATTCACATACACTACACATTCACAGATACAAGCCCAACAATACTGACACAACACAAACATAGACAAAGGCATTAATTCTAGGCTGAAACCTACACTCCGTAAACAAACACACACACAAATAAAGACCAGCCTCATATACCCTGTCATCACACACACAGACAGAGACAAAGGCTAGGAGTTCTTGTGCTCGCTGAAACACTCGGCGCACAAGCAAAATAAAACTGGTCACCACACAACTGATCTTGGGGACAGGTGGTTTTGCTGCAGGCTCATATCCTATAACAACACAGAGTGCAAACAAGCTACTACTACTCACACACACAACCGACATCAAGTATGTACAGGCTTCAAATATCACTGACATCAAAATCTGATGAAGTAAATCCAAATGATTGCATGGACTTTTCATCAAGCCCATCGCAGTGCTGAATGTTTGACCTGTATGCACAATGCACAGCTCAGATTTGGCCTTTGAAAAAACAAAGCTACGAGCAATCATTTTTCCCCCCTTAAATTGAGAATGAATCAACTGTTGGGAATGGAGAAATAAACCAACCAGATTTGAGCTTGCTCCCTCAAGACTTTCACCTGTCCAGTAATGTGTGATTTTTTTTTATTTTTTTTTTTTTAGATGCGATTTGTTTTTAGTGACATTGATTATTGACTCCAAATGTCCATTGTTGTTGTTGTTGTTTGTGTTGAGCGTATGTGCATGTGTGCATGAATTTGTGTGTGCGTGTGTGCGTACATGCGTGTGTGTGTGTGTGTGTGTGTGTGTGTGTGTGTGTGTGTGTGTGTGTGCGCGCCTGCATGCGTACATGTGTGTGTGTGTGTGTGTGTGTGTGTGTGTGTGTGTGTGTGTGTGTGTGCGTACATGTGTGTGAGTGTGTGTGTTGTGTGTGTGTGTGTGTGTGTGTGTGTGTGTGTGTGTGTGTGTGTGTGTGTGTGTCAGCGCGCGCGCGCGTGCATGAATGTTTGTGTCTAAACTTCTTATGCATGGGTATATGTTTTAAGTTTGTTCCTGTGCCTCTAATTCTATTCTGAACACACTTATCACCGACAGACTTGGCAGTAGGCCACAGACATGATCTTGGTCATACAGACTGCACTACACACTGCAGCTGGCCACAGACATGATCCTGGTCATACAGACTGCACTACACACTGCAGCTGGCCACAGACATGATCCTGGTCATACAGACTGCACTACACACTGCAGCTGGCCACAGACATGATCCTGGTCATACAGACTGCACTACACACTGCAGCTGGCCACAGACATGATCCTGGTCATACAGACTGCACTACACACTGCAGCTGGCCACAGACATGATCTTGGTCATACAGACTGCACTACACACTGCAGCTGGCCACAGACGTGAACTCCCAAACCCCTTTCTTTCAAACTGTGAATTTTTTTGTTCATGAAAGTTGGAATATCAGAATACTTTCCAAATTTTCAACAAAAATTCAGGAGGACCACAAACCGCAGTGGACTGTTTATAAACTTAAAAAAAATTAAAAAAGACAGCATGAAAGACAGTCACAGGAAAGAGAAAAATTACATACACACACACACACACACATACACACACACACACCTCTGCAAGAAAGCAGGGGTGCGGTTTGTGTGGAAAAGCAAAAAATCTCCCAGTATCCCCAGTGGGACACCTGACTTCAAACGCTGACGTCAGTACAGCCTCAAGTAACCCCCCCTCCCCCCCCCCCCCCCCCCCACACACACACACATACACACATGCAAACTTGCCGCTTTCTTGCCTCCGTTACCATCTGAAAATGACATACCACACCATTGCTTCGGATAAAAGGTGATTGTTCAATGTACACAGTCCATTTTGCACAGACATTCACACATCAACTTTGTTACAGGTCACTCTGTACTCTCTCTCTCTTGGTCATCATGCTAGATTTGCACACCTGTCATGGAATCTGGGCTTTGGGGTGTCAGAAAACATTTTGTTTCAATTTTTTTTTTAAATGTACAAAAAGCTGTAACTGTAGACCTACGGAGCCATGAACAATATCTGATGAAGCCAAATGCACATGAACACATGGACAGCAAGAACAACAATCACAGAATGAAATGCGCTTTTGCAATCAGTGCTGATTCTGCTTTTTATACACACACACACACACACACCTACACACACACACACACACACACATATGTATGTCATGTGCTGACGAAGGCAAATAAAGCCGAAAATTTCATTTACAACCACGACAGCTTGTTGTCCTTGTGTCTTTTTTCTTTTGGATATATATATATATATATATATATATGTGGTCACACATGAACATGTGCATGTGCCCACACACACACACACACACACACACACACACACACTCACACTCACACGCACACATGCACGCATACATGCACATACACATATACATGCATGTGTATACACACACACACATGCACACCCTTTGTTTGCACAGGTGGCACAGACACACCAGGACACAAAGCCAGTGACTGTCACACAGTAGTGAACCCTTTCTCCTTTGTTCTCCTGTCATTACACATAATATCATCCTCTTTGAGCATGCACAGCGTACATCATTGCACACCGTGGCCTATGTGAGTGATGGCCATTATCAACATGACCACTGTCACATCGGACATCAATGTACATTGTGAGGTACGTGAATGACTGTCACCACTAACATGATCACTCTCATGGCATACATCAATGCACATTCTGAGGTTTGCGAGTGACTGTCACCACTAACATGATCACTCTCATAGCATACATTAATGTACATTGTGAGGTACGTGAATGACTGTCATCATTCACATGATCACTGGGGTCACTGTATGCACATTGTGATGTATGTGAATGATGGTTACCACTAACATGAGCACTGTTGTAGCATACATCAATGTACACTGTGAGGTATGTAAATGACTGTCACCATTCACATGATCACTGGGGTCACTGCATACATCCATGTACATTGTAATGTGTGGGAATGACTGTCACTATCAACGTGATCATGGGGTAATCACTGTGTTCATCCATGTATGCTGCAATGTATGCGAATCACCATCACCATCAAAATGACTGAGGGAGGTCACAGCATACATCAGTGTACACTGCAATGCATTGCTGTTACTGCCATTACCACTGCATTTCGATATCCACAGCATACATCAATGCACACTGTGACGCATCTGTGTTACCATCCAAATCAACACATTCCAATATCCACAGCATACATACTCGAACATTGCGTGTACACCTGGGTTACTGGTCACAATCAAAACTATCTTTGGACAAATCTCAAAAAGCTTACGTAACAATTCCGCTAAAACTGAACAAACGAATCCCAAGACAAAACACAACACATTTCAACCTCTTAGGTCTTTTTCAGGCAAGATAAACAACACTCAGGACAACACACAAAAATTCAACGCCTGTCCTGCGCCCAATTTGACCAGGTAAGTGATTACTCTTTCTTCATTTCCGTTGTCCTGAGTGTTGTCTGTCTTGCCTGAAGAAGACCTAAGTGGTTAAAATGCATCGTGTTTTGTCTTGTGATTAGTTTGCTCAGGTTTGGCTGATTCATGACATAAACTTCTAAGATTTGTATAGATTTCCACCTGCAGTTGCCTCACTCTTCAAGTACCTTCGGGCATTCGAGGAGTACATTTTAAAAATGTGTCAGTGTGGCCTGTCAACATGGTCAATGAAACACTGGTAAGAGGAACACAAAGCTGATTGGATACCCACACAGTGGTGGTGAACAGAAAACACAACGTCAAAGACATGAGACAGTCTGAACTTCACCTCTCCATCACAGCGTGTGCTCACACTGGAAAGGCACACGTACACCTCAGTGAGAGAAATCATGCATACACATCGATCAAATCTTTAAAAATGAAATCGCACGCACACACACACACACACACACACACACACACACACACACACACACTACATGCCCACACTCATACACACACACACATATGCACCCCCCCACACACACACACACATACACACACAAACACACACACACACACACACACAATATCACATATATGCATGCACACACACACACACACACACACACACACACACACACACACACACAGATGTCTTTCAGAATATTCACAGCACTTCAAGTTTGTAAGTATCATGATTAAACAGTCTCCAAATTAAAAATCAGATTTATCAAAACTGTGACATATTAAAATGATTACTGATTTCAACATTTGATCATGAGGAAATACATGCAAAAAAAAAATTATTTAGCATGCACTCACGTACGCACACACACATGCGCATGCACACACACACACACACAAATGGACTAATACCTGTTTATGATGATTGTTGAGCAAAGTACTTGCTGTCTGCCAGCCACATGGTGAAAACCCAGCTAAACCCCACCCACAGATACAGAACAAGCCTAAACAAAATGCAGTGCAACCATTTGAACTTGTAATGAGAAAACAACATCCGCATTACCATAACAAGGGGGCCAGAATTCTGCAGTTGGTAGAGCCCCAAACAAGTTATCCCGGTGATCCTGGGGTTGCAGATTCAAATCTCCACCAGGTCATTTCATTACAGGGGGATGTTTTTACCTTGGAGTTAGTATTGGTTCTGACTCCATTTCTGCTGGACCCTCTCTTCCTATGGGCTTTTTTTCTGAAAGAGACACAGTAGGCTAGTAAACATTGTCCTCTTGCTGGCATTTGGAAGACCAGAAAAGTCTCCTGGAAACTGTCTTCCTGATGTCCTTTTTACAGACAAGCATAAGAATAATCTACTGAACCTTGTCTTCCTGTTCACATTTTTAAACACAAGAACAGTCTTCTAAATACTATTTCCCTGTCAGCCTATAAGACACAAGAATAGTCAACTAAACACTGTTTACCCGTTGGTCCTTTGAGAGACAAGAATCTGTTAGCCTTTTCAGAGGCAAAAGCAGTCTACTAAACACTGTTTCCCTGTTGGCCTTTTTAACAAAAACAAGAATAGTCTGAGAGTGTTGCTCAAAACAGTCTTTCTCTCCTGTTGGCCTGTTCGAAGACAAGAGCAGTCTACTGTAGTCTGATACTGCCTTAAGATGGAAATAGTCTACTGTACACTGTCTTCCTGTTGGCCTTGTAAGAGGCAAGAACTATCTATAGAACACTGTCTTTGTGCTGACCTTTTGAAAGATGAGAAAAAAACTACTAGACACTGTCTTCCAGGCCTTGAAAGATGAGAAAAGACTACTAGACACTGTCTTCCAGGCCTTTTGAAGGATGAAAAAGACTACTAGACACTGTCTTCCCTCCCTTTTGAAGGATGAGGATGAGAAAAGACTACTAGACACTGTCTTCCCTCCCCCTTTTGAAAGATGAGAAAAGACGACTAGACATTGTCTTCCAGCCCTTTTGAAAGATGAGAACAGACCACTAGACACTGTCTTCCAGCCCTTTTGAAAGATGAGAAAAGACTACTAGAAACACTGTTTCCCTCCTTTTTGAAAGATGAGAAAGACTACTTGACACTGTCTTCCAGATCTTTTGAAAGATGAGAAAAAGACTACTAGACACTGTCTTCCCTCCCTTTTGAAAGATGAGAAAAGACTACTAGACACTGTCTTCCCTCCCTTTTGAAAGATGAGAAAAGACTACTAGACACTGTCTTCCAGGCCTTTTGAAGGATGAGAAAAGTCTATCCAACACTGTCTCCCTGTTGACCTTTTCAGAGACAGGAACAAGGGGCAGCTCACAAACTACTGCAGCACTGCTTACTTAGTCTTTAGTATCACAGAAATGAACTGCATGAAAAACAGTTGAGTAAAAAAAAAAAAAAAAAAAAAGAGAAAACAGAAAAAGCACCACCACTACACAGAACATGAGAGATTGAAAGACCTCTTGGGGAATCTATTTTCTACAACTGTTTTCACACACACACGTGTTATACAGGCTGAGCTGAACGCTTCCTGATGTGAAAACATCATCTCCTACATGATCCGATCCGATTTCCATCCTTGATGTTATTCCAACCCTGTTCTGTACCATCAGTCTGAGAGCAGGGATGGCACCCACAACTGGAAGACGGTGCACAAGCTGAAAGCTGCACTGCTGGGGGCGTCCAGCAGCGGTGGACAGTCCTGATGGGTCAGTGACCACTGACTCCCCTTCAGTGTCCAAGTCAAAGGATGGTTGGCTCCCTTATGATAAACCCCTCAAAGTGCCCATGAATCCATGAAACCTATCTGATAAAAGGCTAAGAGAATACAAGATATGCAGAAGATCATACGACACATCATCGTTCAAGGAATGCACACGGCCATAGCCCATTAATGAGGATTTGTCTATCATCACAGTAATACATCTGCACACACCTACAACTGGTCTGAAAAGACCACATTTCTGTTGTTCAATTACAGCCATAGCCGACCTACAATGACTACATGCACATGGTCAAAAGTCAGTAACAGTGTCCACAAATGTGACATTCAAAATCAGAAAAGAAACTCGAAATTAAGTATCATCTTTCCACAATGACTGCTTCATAACAGGCACACAAAAGCCAGAGTACCATTTCCGAGGGAATCAACATACACATTGATTCATTTTTTTTGTGTGTTTCGGTATAGTTCAGGGGTAAATAACTTTTTACAACATGAGGATGTTCACTCTTAATCAGAGCCTTCAGTTATGATTAAAAAGCTTCAATGATCACCACGTAAAAGTAGTGAAATTACTTTAAGAATTTACGAAATTAGACCAAAATAAGAAATAAATATATATGTAACTTTACAACCAGTTTGTTTGCCTACATAGCATCACATCATTTTAGTGTCATGATGACATCAAAGCTGAAAAACTCCTCACAGTCTGAATCTTTGTCACATGATTTTGAGGGAAACATCTTCAAAGAAGTGCAAAAACTGATATAAAACTTTGGTATAACATAAAATCAATAGAATTTTGGCACTGTTCATTTTCATTAAAATATGACCCAACCTCTGACATGAGTCCAATACTGAGCACTGAGAGATACAAACTGTAAGAATATGTTGTGAACAAAGTATCTTTAGTTTAGAATCACCTTTCAGCCAACTTAAATAAAACGTTTTGCCTAAACCTGACTAAAATCTCTCAATGAGGCCCTGTGTGCATGATGTCACACTATCATATCACTGAAAGTTAACAATTTGAAATCCTAATTGCCAGCTATTGCATCTTTAAGCTATATTTCACATTCCCTGCTTTGCTGGTAAAATCATTCTCAAAATATAACTAAATACAGAATTACAAAAAAAAAAAAAAAGAAAAAAGAACATGTGTTCTTAATTTCAAAACAAAATAGCTTACTATTCTTGATTTATGGAGGATGTATGATGCCACCTTAAACACAAAGGTCTGGAAGGCATCCAGAACATCATGAAACATTTCTAGAATGCAGCAGCAGGTTTTGAAATGTGATGGTTTAGTGCTTCATAAACCCAAGTTGCCAGAGGAAAAAGTAATGACAAACGTGCATGATGTCACAACTTGCTAAGTACAGGGTCAAATCCCCCAAATCACTCACTATTGTAATAATCTGTTTTTTTGAAACCATAACAGTAAGATACTTGAAAAAAAAAAAAATGCATTTTTATCTGTCTTAATAGTTTGCTATTCCTACTCCAATTTGTACATAAATTTTGGGATTAATGTACATCAGTCATTTCAAACTAATTTCTACTTGCCTAATTATAAATTGAGGAACGTATATGTCATCAACTATGCCCTTCAGTCAACATGCTGACATGAAAAAAAAAACAAATTTTATATAACATCACAAATGTCCTGTTTTTCAAAATCTCATGAAGTTATGTTCACTGCAGTAGTGAACTGTATTTCATGTAAAATGCACAACCAGTGCTTTGAAATCCGGAGGGTTTATCACCTGAACACATGTGACAGGTTTGTGTGAATACATTGCACAGGTAAGCAAAAGTAGTGCCATGTTTGGGTTTCATTTTGATGATGACTATTGCTACCACTGATTTTTTTTTTTTTTTTTTTTAAATTTAATGTGAAGTTATGCACATGGCCTAAAATAAATGACCTGGTTCCATGAGGTGAAAGGTCTTTGAGCTGGTAACTCAAATCTTCCTTCTACATCATAAAGTTCAGCTGAACTTGCTTTTAAGTAATCACTGTGAACAATATCAAAATATGCCAGTAGTACATTATGTTCATGATAAAACGACTGTGCTGATCCAACAGAAGAAATACAGCACTTCTGACATGATATTGCTACATAATGCATTTTTATTGTGGGTCACTGTGACTGATCGATAGTAGGCAATGTACAGCTTATGTCTGCTGAGAAACACGATTATAATTCAGAAGACACAATTTTCAAAGCTGTACGTATCACAACTGTGGAAATCCTATAAAAAAAAATCCGTCTTCCATTTCTGTACATTTTTCAGACACATGAAGGCCATTTTCTTTTGGTATCATCAGCTCAAAGCATTTCAAGTGCTAAAAGTTCCAGCACAATAAAGAGACAGCTATTGAAAACTGACATTGGTACAGATGACCACTCCTTTATGTCATTCGGTACTCACAGTACTTATCCGCTTTTCTACATGTGGATTTTTTTTTTAAATCTAGGAAATCAACGTCTGATTTAATTGAAAAAGCACTCTGGTACTTTCATACACATGTGTTTCAACAAATCAATTGCTGTGTTCTTGTGGCCTGAGAAGAAAATTAATGGGACTGTATTCTTGTGGATGTGGGGAAATGGAACTGTATTCTTGTGGCTGAGGGGAAATGGAACTGTATTCTTGTGGCTAGAAGAATGGAACTGTATTCTTGTGAGGGGAAATGGAACTGTATTCTTGTGGCTGAGGGGAAATGGAACTGTATTCTTGTCGCTGAGGGAAATGGAACTGTATTCTTGTAAGGAAGTGGACTTTATTCTTGTAGGGAAATGGAACTGTATTCTTGTAGGGAAATGAAATTGTATTCTTGTAGGGAAATGGACTTGTATTCTTGTAGGGAAATGGAACGAAACTGATAAAACAACAACAAAAAAGCCAGTAACTGTGAATGCCTGCCACACACAGTTAGTGACCCTTTTCATACTTGTCAGCTCTTGACAACACAACTGGGATAAAACATTTTACTTTCTTCACTGACTATTATGATGTAAGCGGCTGTAAGAAATATATCAGAGTTTATATCGACTGTTACGAGTCAAATGAGGTGACTAGCTGAGCTGTTTTTTTGCTGCGGACACCGTCACCGACTCATGACCACATTATTAAATACCACATCTACACCCCAGCCATAACCTGCCGAAAATAATGGCATTTTTTCACAAGAAGACAATGGCAGTATACAGCCATAACTTGTGTAAACATGACGGCATTCTTTCATGAAAAGGCAACAATTCGCACACACATCCATTACTGATCAAAACATGATGACCTTTTTTCCACATCAAGATAATGTTGTTTTTTTTCTACACAAATGACATTTTTTTTTCACTACAAGTTAATATTTGCACACAGCCATAGCCAATCTAGCAACGATGATATTCTTTCACGACAACATATTTGCACATAGCCAAAATCTGCCTACAATGACATGTCAGCCACATCACATCTACACAAATCTATAATCTATCTAAAAATGATGGCATGACCATCAATACGATATAAAATCTGCAAACACCAACAAAAAATCACTGTTGGGTATCTAGGAGAATGAAATCTTTATTGGGAAGTAAAACTTCCGTTTACACAGACACAAGTCTGCAACAGGAAACAAATCTTTAAAACGAAGGGAATCTCGATACGGTACACTATCTACATCTCAACACAGTGTTCATCATCCATTGGAATAAGCTCTGGTGAGCACCTGACCTTTTATGAACTATTTGTCCCCTTCCACACATTTCCCACTGCACATCAGCAGTGATCGGTTCCATATGACTGTCCCTATTTCCTTTGCAACAGCTGATCTGCCTCATTCCACTCTGCATCATGTGTGTGTGTGTGTGTGTGTGTGTGTGTGTGTGTGTGTGTGTGTGTGTGTGTGTGTGTGTACGTAGCAGTCTTGAACGTCTGTTAGAAATGGGAACTCTTTTCCTTAGAATAATTTGGCAGCTGACAATTCCTGTAGGGGCTGCCAGTAAAAAAACATGAAGTTTTTGTTATAAAAGACCTGAAACCCACTCACAGCCTTTTCAAGCCTTGAACCCCTAAGGAAAGAAAAACACCACATCCTGAAGAATGGTCAGAACATGAGAAAAAAAAAGTGATATCCTTCAAAAAAAAAAAAAAAAAAAAAAAAAAAAAAGACCCCCCCCCCCCCCCCCCCCCCCCTAAAAATGATTTGGTGGCTAAACTCTCGACATCACTAAGGCAGATAACATTACGTCGTATTCAGGGTCACAGCCATTTTGGAGAACAGCATAAAAAAAAAAATCCACAAAAACATTTAAATAAAAAAAAAAACAAACGTGTAAAAAGGCCACGCGTTGCCGTACACACAAAAAAAAAGAAGTGAGCATATCAAAACCTTGGACTAGAACACAGTGTTCAGGGTATCCAGAACACAGTGTTTCAGGG
>JADBJO010004621.1:107500-117500 GCA_016801955.1 Conus betulinus
ATCGTGATGAAAAGTCTTGGTATAAATTGCCTCAATTTAGAAAGAGAGGGGGTTAGTTACCGCCAAGGACATTGACAAACAAAGCACAGAACAAGACACACCTTGTTTGTCAATGTCCTGGGCGGTAACGAACCCCCTCTCTTTCTACATTTTGCTTTGTCCTCCACCATCAGTCACTCCATTTTGAAAAATTAATTGCCTCAGCAAACAGCGATGACTGATTTACATAGCACAACAGCATGTCAAACAAAATGGTCATTAATGCACATTCTAGATACATAGTTTGCATTATAAAAACATTGTTAAATCAAGATTTAGCTATTCATTCCCCACAGATGCAGAAAGACATGTTGATACAGACCATGTGCCTAAAGCCCTTTTCAGCATTGTTAGGCTTTATCTGCAAGATCTCACTGGACCTTTGGCAGTCCCATAACAGAAATGAATTCACACAAAATTAAGCATCGATGCTAGTTCTTCCCCATACATATTCCTCCCCAAATCAAATTAATAGTTCAATGTGTGTGTGTGTGTGTGTGTGTGTGTGTGTGTGTGTGTGTGTGTGTGTGTGTGTGTGTGTGTGTGTGTGTGTGTGTGTGTGTGTGCGCATGCATGTGTGCGTGCGTGCGTGCATACGTGTGTGCATGCATGTGTGGATACACGCCAGTGTATATGTGTGTGTGTGGTGTGTGTGTGGGTGGGGGGGGGGGGGGGGGGGGTACCTGTGTGTGCCTGTGTGTGTGTGTGTGTGTGTGTGTGTGTGTGTGTGTGTGTGTGGTACATGTGTGTGCCTGTGTGTGTGGTACATATGTATTTATGTATGTGTGTGTGTGTGTGTGTGTGTGTGTGTGTGTGTGTGTGTGTGTGTGTCTGTGTTTGTCTGCATCTGTGCCCATCTCTCTGCCTCTCCAGCTCATGCATGCACACATGTGCACAAGCATACCTGACAGTATGTGTGAGTGTATAGGCATAAGTGTGTGAACATACACCTGCTCGGGCGTCTGCATGTTAACAACACAGAGTCCACACATGGAAGAGTGTGTGCATTGACATGCAACACCTGGACATAACTCCCTCCCCCCCCCCCCCCCCCCCCTCCCCCCCCCCCCCCCCCCCCCCCCCCCCCTGCCCTTGCTGCCAGGGTCTCACGTTGCAGTCGATGAGCGTGGGGTTCCATGCTGGGGAGGCGTTAATGTTGTGGATCATGTCGTGCCATAAACTCCCGGCCTCCATGTCCACCTCTCCCTGAACACCACACCCACACAATCAGTATCAGCCTGTGCTGGAGTCATACAAGGCCAACACCAATTCACACTCTTGTTTCCTCACACCTTTTAAAACCCAACTGAACCACACTTTCAAACTCAATGACTATCGAAAAAAAAAAAAAAACTGCTCATAAATCACACTAAGAACAAACATCTGTGTATTGCCTTGCCTTTATTTCTGTGTACGAACTAACTGCTTTGACCCTTAAAAGCCGATATGATGCTGCTACTGGTAAGGTTCAATTGCTAGATATTTCTAAATAGCTAAAACTAACAGTTAGTCATTGAATTCTGGTTGGCAACTGACGTTTCTTTGCAACAACCATCATTTTTTTTTTTTTTTTTTTTTTTTTTTTTTTTTTTTTTTTTTTTTTTTTTTTTTTTTTGAGGACATCATCAAATTTACAATACTCATGACAGATAGGCAACAGACTGTTGCTCTGTTTTTCCCTATGACAGAAAGACAACCCATTAACAGACTGTTGCTCTGTTTCTCCCGATGACAGAAAGACAACCCAGTAACAGACTGTTGCTCTGTTTTTCCCTATGACAGAAAGACAACCCAGTAACAGACTGTTGTTCTGTTTTTCCCTATGACAGAAAGACAACCCAGTAACAGACTGTTGTTCTGTTTTTCCCTATGACAGAAAGACAAACCAGTAACAGACTGTTGCTCTGTTTTTCCCTATGACAGAAAGGCAACCCAGTAACAGACTGTTGCTCTGTTTTTTCCTGTGACAGAAAGACAACCCATTAATTTTTTCGCGCAACACACCGCGAGAATGATCGTGGCACCTGACTTACCACTCGGCAACATGGGAATAAAATGCTTGCGGCAAGCAATCTGTCAGTCAGGACACGCGAGAATGATAGCGACGGTCTTCTAAAAATAAATATGAATTAATTTTCTGGAGAATTTTTAACCAGCAGTGTCAGCCTACAGATACAGTCCTTCCTACGTCATATCATACCAGTTAGCAGGCTACTAACAGTCGATTTCATTGGTCAATTTGAAGAAAAAGCGACCAACCCGTTGGCATCTTCAAGCACTGAATCAATGCTCCTTGCTCGAAGTATGTCATTTTCAACTCCGTCAAACAACAAGAAAACAATTATTGTGACTTTTAAAACATTTATCATCAAGAAGATGAAAGATAGCTCCATTGGGCTGGACAAAAATAAAGTCGCTGTTGGATTTAGGCTTCTAATGAAAACGGTCAAGATCAGGCGTCCTGAGCGAATTTTGGTGCTGTGACTGCAGTGTTAGCTGGGCACAAAGAGCAGAATGAGGGTCTGTGTTGACAGTGGTAACAGACTGTTGCTCTCTTTCTCCCATGACAGAAAGATAACCTTTTAAGAGACTTTTGCTCTATTTCCACACAGTAACAGATAAGAACGACAACTAATTGACAGATGATAACTTTGTTTTTCCCTGTGTATTACATCCAACCCCATTCCAAGAGGCCATCTATGACAACAATGATCGTAATACTCCGAATATAACACACCCCAAACACACACACACACACACACACACACACACACACACACACATACACTCACACGCACGCACTCAAACACACACACACACGCACGTGAGCATGCATGTAAGCACGCACAACACACACACACACACACACACACACACACACACACACACACACACACACACACACACTCACTCACTCACGTACGCACCTCTAACTTAAAGATCTTCCCCTGATCTTTGGTGTGCAGGCTGTAGACGATGCCCTCCTGCAAGCTCTTCCCAGCCTCCAGCCTCCAGTCGTCTGGCCTCATGCTCAGGATTTCCCAAAGGAAGTTCCAGGACTTGCTGGCCAGCTGCTTGAACTCTGCCAGCTGCACACCAGGGGGTTTTGATATCGTTTTGAACTCTGCCAGCTGCACACGAGGGGGGTTTGATATCGTTTTGAACTCTGCCAGCTGCACACCAGGGGGGTTTTGATATCGTTTTGAACTCTGCCAGCTGCACACGAGGGGGTTTTGATATCGTTTTTGAACTCTGCCAGCTGCACACGAGGGGGTTTGATATCGTTTTGAACTCTGCCAGCTGCACACGAGGGGGTTTTGATATCGTTTTTTTTTAAACAGTTCAGAAAAAAAACAGGAACTGGGGCAAACAGGACAGAGAAAATCAACTGCATACTGACCTTGGCAATTGTAGTGCAATTATGGGTAAATGTGTGTTCTAATTTTCAACAATTCTGTTCTGAACCTACACACGCACATGAATGCAGAGTTCTTGAGAATGTGTGCACACACACACACATGTATACACACATACACACAAAGACTCACACACACACACACACACACACGCACACACACACACACACACACACACACACACACACACACACACACACGCACACACACACACATACGCACACACACGCACACGCACACACACACACACACACACACGCACACGCACACATACACACACACGCGTGTGCGCGCGCGCACACACACACACACACACACACACACACACACACACACACACACACACACACACTCACACACACACACACACACACACACAACACACATGCATGCACATACACACAAAAGCGCACACACATGTTCAGACACACACACACACATATGCACGTGCGCGCACACACGCCACCAAAACCTTCAAGAGTACATGTCATACATGGCATACATGTCATGGTCATACCCCAAACAACAATCTAAATACCCGCTGACGCCGCATCTTTCCAGGGGCAGCAAGGTTCACATCACATGCAACATACACAGCCCTTCTTTGTACATTAAATATTCAGATGACTCAGCACTTGTGGATCTCTCCAACTCTGATTCTGTTTACTTCAAGGAGGTTCAAAGATTTGTTGACTGGTGTGATCATAACTATCTTGATCTGAATGTAACAAAAACGAAAGAAATGTTGATTGATTCTAGAAAGAATCCAAAAGCTGTACCACCACTTTTTATCAAAGGTGCTGGAGTAGAACGTGTTGAATCATACAAATATTTAGGAACTTTTATAGCTAATAAGCTGAATTTTAAATCCCATGTTGAGTATGTCCACAAAAAAAATGTCAAACCAGATTATATTGTCTTCGCAAGCTGCGATCATTTCATGTGAATACTGACATTCTTTGGACATTTTATTCATGCTTCTTGGAATCTGTTTTAACTTTCTCATTTATGTGTTGGTATGGTGGGTTGACTGTGAAGAGTAGAAATGTGCTTGAGAAAGTGGTGAACGTGGGAGGAAAAATCATTGGTGAGAGACAAAAAAGTCTGAGTGAGCTGTACAGGTGCCGTGTTGTTTGTAAAGCGAAGAAGATTGCGTGTGACCAGACCCACGTTCTTGCAAATCAGTATGACCTTCTTCAGTCAGGATGAAGATATCGATCGGTTAAATGCAGAAGTGTCAGATTTAAACAAAGTTTTATTCCCCTGTCCATTGATTTTATGAACCGAGGAGATGTTTAATTGAAATCCAAATTCCTTTATATGAATGTATGTCATATGTGAGAAAATGGGTAATGTGACTAAATTATTGTTTATTTGCTGTGAATGTGTGTGACCACAAAATTAATTTCTCAAATTCAGATAATAAAGTTTACTTGACTTGACTTGACTCCAGCTGCATTCACAGAACCTAAGGAAAATGGTTCTGCATGTACATCAGTATATAGAACTGAATGGGAAAAAAAAAAAAATTCCTGCAATCATTGTGTCAGAGCCCCGTGTCTGCTTAACCAGTCCAACATGTCTTCACAGTAAGAGACCCTGCTTTGGATCTCTGCCTATGGTATTTAGCTTCCCTGCTTTGGATCTCTACCTATGGTATTTACCTTCCCTGCTTTGGATCTCTGCCTATGGTATTTACCTTCCCTGCTTTGGATCTCTGCCTATGGTATTTACCTTCCCTGCTTTGGATCTCTGCCTATGGTATTTAACTTCCCTGCTTTGGATCTCTGCCTATGGTATTTACCTTCCCTGCTTTGGATCTCTACCTATGGTATTTTACCTTCCTGCTTTGGATCTCTGCCTATGGTATTTAACTTCCCTGCTTTGGATCTCTGCCGGTATTTACCTTCCCTGCTTTGGATCTCTGCCTATGGTATTTACCTTCCCTGCTTTGGATCTCTGCCTATGGTATTTACCTTCCCTGCTTTTGATCACCATTTTAAATCAGCCAGGTGATTGACCTTCTGGCAGTCAATCCACTGTTGTCCCCATGGAATCTTAGTCACACAGGTAAACTGGACGTTCACACTTTTTTTTTTCTGGCATTCAATAATGCTGATAAACAGAGGTAATATGTTTAAAAACAAACAACCCAAAAAAAAAAAAAAAAAAAGCACTATACAAAATAATCTACAAGTCAGAATACCATCGAATTTTGTAGATGTATTTCAAAACTTGTATGAATTGTTATGCAGCAGTCATACGTGTGTTGTCAACTTTGCAACTAGCAGTGGTCAAGTAAGCCTCTGAATGAGGTTAGGGGGGGAAAAGCCACTGAATATGGTTAGAGAAAAACTCAGAGTGTAAAAGTTACCAGAAGATGGTAATAATGACTAGGTCTGACCATTTTTTTCTCTCTAAATGATGGGTCTGCTGCCGGTTATAGGGTGTTCCAGGTGCTGGACATTTTGGTGCACTTTTGGCTCATCAGTAGAGTCACTGAGGGGTCATGAATACAATACAGGATTACACAGAAAAAAAACAATACAATACATTATACCGCCAAAATAACTGACAGCAACATATAATGACTGAATGTAGTTTTGATGGCAACGTGCTATTCTTACATTCTGGCCACCGACAGCAGTGTCTATTCAAGTGATTTTACCTGTGAAACACACCAGCATCTGCTTCATTTCAACAACAACAACAAACAAAACAACAACAACAACCAAAAAAAAACCCAAGCAACAAACTAAATACATAAAACTGGACTTATCCCACACAAAGAAAGTCTTTTGAGCGAGCGCTGAAGGAATCCTTATGGTTTAGTGTTCCAAGGTCACACACACACACACACACACACACACAGAGATATGCTGAATTATCTGTGCAAAACATGGGATGCCGTTGCTTTGCATCTAAGTTAGTTTGACTGGCCTCTATTGTTGAACATGTCTGGTGGAAACACCATTGAAAAAAAGTCCACAGGTGCTTCAATCTTCCTCACATACCGAGTGTTGACTCTGTCAAATCTTAATGACAACCAACACCGTCTAGCTCACCTAGATGTAAACCTGTCCTGTCACCTAACTATTCAATACTAGATCTATTCTGTTCAGTCATTAACTACCAGGTCACCTGCATTCACGTCAGACTGATCATCATTTCAGGGCATTCTGCCAATTTCTGTTTGTACTAAATCCAGCTATGTGATTGTTCAGTGTTTCAGGCAGCCATGTCGTCAGTCTGTCCGAAACTCAGCAATGTCAGAAATATTTCGATTAAAGTCACAAAAACCAAAACCATTCCAATTTCTGTTTGTACTAAATCCAGCTATGTGATTGTTCAGTGTTTCAGGCAGCCATGTCGTCAGTCTGTCGAAACTCAGCAATGTCAGAAATATTTCGATTAAAAAGTCACAAAAACCAAAACCATTTCTTGGCTTCAACGACAATGGTCAGCAAGAAGGAGATGCACGGCCCCCCAAATAACTTTCTGTTCATAACTAATATGCATGTGAGATGTACAACACACTCAAAGCAAGTGCTCAAGGAGCTGATAAAGCATTTGGCAAGTTCTGGGTTAGAGGCTCTTTCCAGCTGCTGACCAACTGAGAAGTGAAGCTTGGCTGTTTGCGGTGTATGCTCACCTAGAACACACGCCTGTTTAACATGTATTTTGAACTGGTGCTGAAAGCAACATTAGTTCAGGGAAATGGCGAGGTGTTTATTTCAACACGGTTGGACAAAGTTACCTACCCTGTTTCACATTTTCTACACCAATCTAACAAATACTGCTTTTTTTTTTTTTCTTTTAGCATCTTTATAGACCTTGTGCACAAATGCAAAAAAAAAAAAAAAAAAAAAAAAAAAGGTTACCTAACTTTCCATACATCTTTACAATTATGCAATGACAAAAGTGGTGTGTGTGATGTCCCATTGTTCCTTCCCTGTATTTTTGGTTGGAATTTGTTTTACTTGCTTTTCTTTTCTGACCATAACATTTCTTTTTTCTTTCGTTTGAAAAAAAAAGCTTAAAAGTAGGTGAGATTCTTTATCTGCGCGCAGGTTGTAAAAGAAAAAAAAAAAAACGAAACAAAAAACCTGAAATATTTGTAGAATATGTCGCATGTTTCCTGATCTTCTGTGAATAGCACCTTGCTTTTATAATGTAAACAAAAATACAAAAAGAAACTTTAAAGAAACGGAGTTCTTCCCCCTACAGGGAAGGGCTGCAGAAGGGAGGGGCAAAGGTCAACGGTGGGGACACACGGCGGGCGCGTGTGGCTGAAGAGAAGTGGTGCAGGGAAGAGAGTGCACAGGGAGGGAGGGGGTGCCGGTGAGGAGAGGGGGGGAGGAGAGTCCAAGTCTAGCTAACCAAGTCCAGAGAGACGGAACCCTTCAGGCTTGCCTGGTTCTGCTGGTGAAGCGCTCTGGCTGACGCTCCGGCCTCAGATCCTCTTCTGTGTCCGAGCCTGTCAACAGTTGTGACACACCACACATCAGCCAATCGTCACTTCACTCTCACACCCCATACCCCACTGTCAGTCGGCAGTGAAAAGCTCCAGCTGCCTGCTGAAAGCTCGTCCATTCACCAACAGACTTTGTCAATCACTGGAGGTTTGGGTCAAGAACAAAACATGAAGGAACATGCTACAGACTCCTGTGAGAACACCGGGACCTTGCAGCATGCCACAAGCTCCGCAGACATAAACCTTCAACCCATTCACAAAAGAATACTGCGTAACATACAGTCTTATACATGATAGCTCCTGTCCAGATCCCCCAGCCTAAACCTGTTAAACTCAAATACACACCATAAGACAATGTTAAAACCGAAGGACGAGAAGCATATATACGCAGAGAGAGAGAGAGAGAGAGAGAGAGAGAGAGAGAGAGTGTGTGTGTGTGTGTGTGTGTGTGTGTTGTGTGTATATGTGTGTGTGTGTGTGTGTGTGTGTGTGTGTGTGTGAGTGTGTGTGTGTGAGTGTGTGTGTGTGTGTGTGTGCGCGCATGCGTGTGCGTGTGTGTGTGTGTGTGTGTGCGCGCACACACACACACACACACACACACACACACACACACAAACCACACATACACACACACACACACACACTCAAGCTTCCACGGCTTGGACATCTCCACAACCCACCATGATCCCCTCTTCCCATCCCCCCTCCCTCCTCTCTTCCCAGCAGGCTCACCAGTCACTCACAGAGAATTCCATTGCATCTGTTACAATCAGGTGGAGGATGGTGGTGGTGGTGGTGGTCATTGTGGGGGGTGGTGGTGGTGGTGGTGATGCTGGTGGTGGTGAGTTTCACTCCAATGCCTATGGTCAGACTGAGGTCTCTCTTCCTGGACAACTCTGTGCCGGCCATGTTGCAGGCTTCTCAACCAGCTGGTCATTTTTCACCAAATCTTCGTCCGATTCCAATGGCGGTTAGTCCTAGGGGAGATTCACTGGCTGCTAACCTCTATTTCTTTTTTTTACTTTCTTCTTTTTTTAAAGAATTTTCATCTACTCATTAAAAAAACATTCATTCATTTTGTCTGCATTTCTCTCTTTCTCTTTTTCACCATGTTCTCTCTCACTTTTTCTTTCTTTCATCCTCTTTTTTTTTTTTTTTTTTCTTTCTTTCACACCGATTTTCTTTCTTTCTTTGTGTCCTTTCTCTTTTTCCCTTCACCGTTTCTTTCCTTCAACGATCCTTTCTTCCACCGTCTTCTTTGTGTCGCAGTCTTCGTTTCTTTCTTTTCTTCACTTCTTCTTCTCTCTCTTTCACTCGGCACACGGACGCACTACACAGGGAAGTCTCAAGTCTTTGTTGGTTTTTTTTTCCCCCCCCCCTTCAGGTTCTCACACAGAAACCAGGCAGTGGACAGGCATTCTGTTTCCACAGCCTTAACCAACGGGTCTGAACTATCACAAATTCTTCTGCTGATTTTCTCTCAGCTGTGTTTCAACTGTCACCACTATGCCCATGTCTGGCCAACAGCAGTGACAAGCACTTAGAGGAGATTAACTCTGGGAGGACACAGTCCCCATATCAAGGTGTCCTCAGATTACGATATCTGATGCCCTCTTCCCGTGATCTGTCTTTGTTGTGGATCTGCACACCACTGATATCCACTGACCAGCTGCCTGCTCCCCGAGTTTAGCCGATAGTGCAGAATGAAGAGAGCCCTGTCTCATGAGAAAGCCCTGTGGTCCAATGGTCAGTGTGGGTCCCTGCCCACCTGACAGTCAAGAGGTTGAATCACTCATGGGGCTGGCTTTTTCACAGCTTGGAGACCCTGCTCTGTCCAGCCCACCTGACAGTCAAGAGGTTGAATCACTCATGGGGCTGGCTTTTTCACAGCTTGGAGATCCTGCTCTGTCCAGCCACCTGACAGTCAAGTCAAGAGGTTGAATCACTCATGGTGTGGATTGTTCACAGCTAGAGGACCCTGCTCTGTCCAGCCACCTGACAGTCAAGAAGTTGAATCACTCATGGTTTGGACTGTTCACAGCTACAGGACCCTGCTCTGTCTGCCCAGCTG
>JADBJO010004621.1:122500-130000 GCA_016801955.1 Conus betulinus
ATGTGAACCATGCCGGTAAGCAGACAGACGCACTTTGCACGGGGGGGTGGCATTTCTCTTCTGCACCTCCTTCCTCTCCCAGGGCAGCACCTTGAAGTCCAGGAACCAGGTCTCCACCCAGGCCAGCACGAAGGACACGATCAGCACGCAGTAGCTCAGAGGGTTCTTGCTGCTTCCACCAAACTGTCACGCCACAACACACCACGGGGTGACCAGGTCAAACTACAAACAACAACACACCACTGGGCTGACCAGGACAAAACTACACACACCACAACACACCACGGGCTGACCAGGACAAACTGCCACACAACACACCACTGGGCTGACCAGGACAAACTGCCACACACAACACACCACTGGGCTGACCAGGACAAACTGCCACACACCACAACACACCACTGGGCTGACCAGGACAAACTACACACCACAACACACCACTGGGCTGACCAGGACAAGACAAACTACACACCACAACACACCACTGGGCTGACCAGGACAAACTACACACCACAACACACCACTGGGCTGACCAGGACAAACTACACCGCAACACACCACTGGGCTGACCAGGACAAACTACACCACAACACACTGGGCTACCAGGACAAACTACACACCACAACACACCACTGGGCTACCAGGACAAACTACACACCACAACACACCACTGGGCTGACCAGGACAAACTACACCACACAACACACCACTGGGCTGACCAGGACAAACTACACACACAGCACACCACTGGGCTGACCAGGACAAACTACACACACAACACACCACTGGGCTGACCAGGACAAAACTACACCACAACACACCACTGGGCTGACCAGGACAAACTGCCACACAACACACCACTGGGCTGACCAGGACAAACTACACACACACCACACACACCACTGGGCTGACCAGGACAAACTACACACCACAACACACCACTGGGCTGACCAGGAGAACATGAACAACTTGTCATTCATTGTTGGCTATAAAGGAGACAACACACTGCCACACTGATTCATTGTTAGCTATAAAGGAGACAACAGACTACCACACTGATTCATTGTTAGCTACAAAGCAAACAACACACCACCCCACTGATTCACTGTTGACTGTAAAGGAGACAACACATTGCCACATTGATAGCAATAAAGGAGATAACACATTACCACACTGATTCATTGTTAGCTATAAAGGAGACAACACACTACTATATCACTGTTAGCTATAAAGAAGACAACACACTTCCATACTGATTCATTGTTAGCTATAAAGGAGACAACACACTACTATATCACTGTTAGCTATAAAGGAGACAACACACTACCACACTGATTAATTGTTAAATATAAATCAGACACACACACCACCCCATTGATTTATTGTTAGCTATAAAGGAGACAACACACTACCACACTCACTCATTCATTGTTAAATATAAAGGAGACAATGTACTACCACATCAATATATTGTTAGCTATAAAGGAGACAACACACTACCACTTCGATTCATTGTTAAATATAAAGGAGACAACACCCTACCATACCGATTCATTGTTAAATATAAAGGAGACAACACACTACCACATTGATTCATTGTTAAATATAAAGAAGACAACACACTGCCATAATCGATTCATCGTTAAATATCAAGGAGACAACACACTATCACATTGATTCATTCTTAAATATAAAGGAGACAACACACTACCACATCAATTCACTGTTAAATATAAAGAGACAACACACTACCACATCGATTCACTGTTAAATATAAAGAGACAACACACTACCACATCGATTCACTGTTAAATATAAAGGAGACAATACACTACCACATCGATTCACTGTTAAATATAAAGAGACAACACACTACCACACTGATTAATTGTTAAATATAAAGGAGACAACACACTACCACATTGATTCATTGTTAAATATAAGGAGACAAACACACTACCACATTGATTCATCGTTAAATATCAAGGAGACAACACACTACCACATCAATACATTGTTAAATATAAAGGAGACAACACACTACTACCACATCGATTCATTGTTAAATATAAAGGAGACAGCACACTACCACTTCAAGTCATTGTTAAATATAAAGGAGACAACACACTACCACATCGATTCATTGTTAAATATAAAGGAGACAACACACTACCACATTGATTCATTGTTACATATAAAGGCGACAACACACTACCACATCCCTTTCTGCTTGCAAGGAGACAAGGGGTTGATGGGTAGTTGTCAGGAGAAAAAAGAAGAGATAAATTGCTTTCCAATTTGTCTTCTCTATGGTTTCTTTATTTAAGTAACAATGAGAATGTGTGTGTGTGTGTGCATGTGTCAGAGACGGAGAGAGAGAGAGAGAGAGAGAGAGAGAGAGAGAGAGAGAGAGAGTGCATGCCAGCACACATGTCTGTGCACACATCCATGTGTGTGTGTGTGTGTGTGTGTGTGTGTGTGTGTGTGTGTGTGTGTGTGTGTGTGCATCTGTGTGTGTGTGTGTGTGTGTGTGTGTGTGTGTGTGTGTGTGTGTGTGTGTGTGTGTGTGTGTGTCTGTCTGTCTGTCTGTGTGCATGTGTGTGTGTGTGTGGCTATGCAAACATGGTTAGAATACACTTGATGCTTGATGCACTGGCAATGCCAAACTTGGGTTGAGGCTTGTGGTGGCTACACACAGTACTGACTTGGTTTATTTTTGTTACTGGGTTACACCAAGCCAATGAAAAGATTCCTCAAGTCGTGTACCATATCTTTTCTTCAGTTCCTCGTGAAACTGATCCACAGCTGGATCAAGTTTTCTCAGAATGAAATTAATGATTCAGTGATGTTTGATGAAATGCTTAATGCCTGTTTCTACCTGGGCCGGTATGGATGGCTTTACGAATCTGGATCAAATGGCAATGCAAAATTTATGCTTATTTGTTACATATATATCAAAACGAATACAAATCAAACATACTTACATCAAACAGAAAGACTTTGGCCAACAAAAATGCTGATGATAAGAAAAGTAGTTACCTGCAACACACACACACACACACACACACACACACACACACACACACACACACACAATGAGACAGTGCATACACAAGCACACACATGCATGCACACACACGCGCGCGCACACACACACGCGCGCACACACACACACACACACACACACACACACACACACACACACACACACATATAAGCACACAATGTCAATGTTTGAAACTGAAATAATACATTAACATAAACTACTCAAGTCAAGGCATGGGTTTAACCTGTCATAGCATGGTACACACACGTGGAGGTGCTTTTGTTGTTTTTGCTTTTGTTTTTGTTTGTTTGTTTGTTCTGCTGTCCCATTTCATGTGCCCCTCCACTGGCATTGCTTCCATGCCACCAATATACGGCTCTCCATCAACATTCACAGAACTTGATACTTCTTTACGCTGATTGATGAGGATGAGGATGGTGAGGAGAATGCTACCGAGCTGCATCTTGTCTCAGAATGCATGACAGGGCAGTACTCTACGTTTTCTGAAAAAAAAAAAAAAAAAAAAAACACCCGGCATCACCCAGGCCAGAGAGACACAGACACCTGCAGTGTTGGTCAAGAATCTGTGCAACACTCTCAGAGACACATCCAGTATGTGAATGAAACTCGACTGTGTGTGGTGGTTCCAGTCTTTCAAACAGGACCCAGCAGCAACCTCAGCCCTGAGCTAGAGCTGGTCATGGTCTGAAAAACTCCACAAACATATATGGCTCTCGTGGGAATTGAACCTCCAACAGCCCAGCCAGGCATCCCCCATGCTGACCGCTGTGCTGCGGTGGCTGGTTATATGTGGAGTGTTGTTCATACTGCTTGCTTAAGATATACGTACAGCATCTGAAACTCTTTCGCAAGCGATGACCACTCTGCTACTGTTTGGCCAAACGTCTTGTGGCTAGCACAGTAATAAGACACAGTGCAGACTGGTTCTACTCTTTGTCATACAGTGTACATCCATTTCTGTGCATTCTAAGGCAAAAACACTGACCAAGACACTCCTGTTTGGGGTGAGAGGGGGGAAGAATGGTGGTGGAAGGAGAGGAGGGGGTGGGAGGTTCGTGCTGCAAACTTTAATCTGTCGTAATCATGCACACCACAAATTTCCGAGAGTCAACTCACGCAATTGCTACTTTTCAATTTCAAAGGGCTAGCATATAGCAATGCCAGAAGCATATTTTCAAAAGATATTCTGTATGTGACGACACACAAGATGTGCATCAACTGAATCCCTGGTTGTTCTTTTCTTCCATGTTTGAGGCTTACACGAGCCATCTCTGTAGCAGGGACACGGCGGGGTTAATCGAAACCCCCCCCCCCCCTTACCTCCCCACGCTCAGTTTCATCCTCTTTTTCTCCCAGCTACCCTCTCCCTCCACACAAACTTTCGATTCAAAGTGCGCTGACTGTAGGTGGAAACCAAAGCATGAAACTTCACACAGACGCTCTCTGAGCTGTCCAATGAATGCAAGTTTCAGTTCAGTTTCTGTGTCATCCAGGAGGCGTCACTGCCTGCGGACTAGTCTATATACACCACACCACATTCGCTAGGTTCTGACACCACACTATGCATGATTTTAAACTGGTGGAGAAAATGAATTCACAAACTAAGGTGCAGAGTCATTCTTCTTCACTATACCTTTATTTCCCTTCATTAGTTTTCTCTTTGCTCGTCTAGTATGAAGGTGACCACTGGGTGAAGGCCCTTAACTGTTGAGTTGGTTACACTCTGGTCTTGTGTGAAGGTGACCACTAGATGAAGGCCCTTCACTGTTGAATGGGTTACACTCTGGTCTTGTGTGAAGGTGACCACGAGGTGAAGGCTCTTCACTATTGTGTTTGTTACACTCTGGTCTTGTGTGAAGGTGACCACTAGGTGAAGGCTTTTCACTGTTGAGTTGGTTACACTCTGGTCTTGTGTGAAGGTGACCACCAGGTGAAGGCTCTTCTCTGTCGTGTTTGTTACACTCTGGTCTTGTGTGAAGGTGACCACTTGATGAAGGCTCTTCTCTGTCGTGTTGGTTACACTCTGGTCTTGTGTGAAGGTGACCACTTGGTGAAGGCTCTTCTCTGTTTTTGTTACTTGCCATTCAGCAGCTCATACTTCCACACTCCTTTCCAAACTTTCACTCAACCAAACACTGCGATCAGTTTGATGAGATAGCAGCACTGATGAATGTGACAAGCTTGGTTGGTATGGTTGGTCAGACACAGTTATGACCCTAAAATGTATAACAGTTCTCTCATTATCCAAAGACACATCCTGGTTACTCTGTTAGCCTTGTGTATAATGCAGATCAGGATACTTACTCACTCACTACAGGAAGCATTTTTTTCAGACTTACATTGTACAATTCGTTTTTTTTTTTCCCCCCATTTTTGCACCAAAACTTCCGGGTGTCATTTGGACGGTCATTAATTTTAGCCATGTCAAAGGACCTTTCACATGACCTTGTACACACTGCTTCGGCCATAGACTGGTTTCAGCCCAGCTTATTTCTGGAAGCATCTGATCTAAAAGCCAATACAGAGACTTCATCTTCAAAGCTTCAATGGGGAAGCTACTGTACTCCACATTGCCTTGAGGCCAAAATTTATTGCTTAGAAATAGTCAGCCCGACCATAAAGCATTGAAGATGGTGTCGATACAGTATGGTGACAAAATGAGGTTGTGACTGTGGACACCACCTCACTCCCTGTGGAGGATGCTGAAGAGAGCATGGACCCATCAGACCCAAACACACAGTGGTGAAGAGAGCATGGACCCATCAGACCCAAACACACAGACACACAGTGGTGAAGAGAGCATGGACCCGTCAGACCCAAACACAGACACACAGTGGTGAAGAGAGCATTGACCCATCAGACCCAAACGCACAGACACACAGTGGTGAAGAGAGCATTGACCCATCAGACCCAAATGCACACAGACACACAGTGGTGAAGAGAGCATGGACCCATCAGACCCAAACACACAGTGGTGAAGAGAGCATGGACCCATCAGACCCAACCACACAGACACACAGTGGTGAAGAGAGCATGGACCCATCAGACCCAAACACACAGTGGTGAAGAGAACATGGACCCATCAGACCCAAACACACAGCCGTGTACTCACTGCCACAGTCCACCAGTGGCGTATGCGGAACAGAGCGTAGGCCAGCAGCAGGAAGACAAACCTCACCACTGCCATCATCTGCAACACAATCCCATGCCACATGAACAGACTGAAAGAGAACAGGCACAGACAGGCAGGGGCACAAAAGCCTGTGCCATTTCTGGCACAAACAGTGCCACTGCCATCATTGGCAACACAGCCCCATGCACACATAAAAAAAAAAAACAGGACACAGACAGGCAGGGGCGAAAAAAAAGACTGTGCCATTTCCAGCACAAACACCAGCACTGTCATCACTGGGCAACACAATCCCATACAACACACTCAAACAAGACGCAGACAGACAGGGGAGAAAAAGACTCCCAGTTCCAACACAAACATCACCACCGTCATCAATGGCAATGCAATCCCACGCAACACAAAACAGGACACAGACAGACAGGACACAGACAGACAGGGGGCAGAAAAGACTTTGCCATTTCCAACACAAACACCACCACTGCCATCATTGGCAACAAGCTCCATGCAACACAGACAGGACACAGACAGACAGGACACAGACAGACAGGCAGGGGCAAACAAAAAAAAAGCCTCTGGTCATCCCTGACATAAATGTAGACATTAAAAAAAATGGGAGTCAAGAAAGGAGTGAGACAGGTGTCAAAGAGGGAGTGGGGAACTTGTTTTTATTAAAGAAGGGACACGCTGGACAGCAAAGAGAGAGAGAGAGCGGGGTGTGTATTAAAAGGGGGAGAAGGGTTTGTGTCAAAGTGATGCTGGACAGCAAGAGAGAGAGAGCGGGGTGTGTATCAAAGAGGGCGAAGGGTTTGTGTCAAAGTGATGCTGGACAGCAAAGAGAGAGAGCGGGGTGTGTATCAAAGAGGGAGAAGGGTTTGTGTCAAAGTGATGCTGGACAGCAAAGAGAGAGAGCGGGGTGTGTATCAAAGAGGGAGAAGGGTTTGTGTCAAAGTGATGGCAGACAGCAAAGAGAGAGAGCGGGGTGTGTATCGAAGAGAGGGAGAAGGGTTTGTGTCAAAGTGAGAGTGGGTGCAGTGTCAGAGAGGGGGTAGGATGTGTCAAAGCAGGAGTGGGTGCGTGTCAGAGAGGGGGTAGGATGTGTCAAAGCAGGAGTGGGTGCGTGTCAGAGAGGGGGTAGGATGTGTCAAAGCAGGAGTGGGTGCGTGTCAGAGAGGGGGTAGGATGTGTCAAAGCAGGAGTGGGTGCGTGTCAGAGAGGGGGTAGGATGTGTCAAAGCAGGAGTGGGTGCGTGTCAGAGAGGGGGTAGGATGTGTCAAAGCAGGAGGAGTGGGTGTGTGTCAGA
>JADBJO010004621.1:132500-135000 GCA_016801955.1 Conus betulinus
CCCCCCCCCCCCCCTCCCCTCCCCCCACCCCTTTTTTTTTTCTTTTAAATGACAGCATGCATAGCTCATCCATACAAGCCCAGAGACACATTCTCATTTTTCAGAACTGGCGTTGTATTTTTTTTTTTTTTTTTACTTCTGAAGAATACCATGAGGCCAAAGAAGAGTCTGAAGATTCAATGGATTCACAACTGGCATTGAACCTTTTTTTTTTTTCTGATGTGTACCGTGAGGACAAAGAGAACAGCTCAGAGGTCCAAGATTCATAACTAGTTGGCACTGCTTGTGTCTTTTGTGATGTGCAATAATTACGATGCCGAAGAAGTTAAACATCCGAAGTGTTTTCCCCCATACTGATTTCTTTATAAAAACTGAGGCTGTATAAGGGGAAAAAAAAAAAAAAGATAAACGGCAAATATATTTTCTACAGAGAGCAGTATAAAGAAGCGATACTGAATTAATGTCAAAACTCTGAACAAAGACGTAAGCCTCAACAGATTTGCCTGGAGTCAGTGCTCATAATTCTGACACACAGATGTCATCATGATCTGCCAATGATTTTCATTGTTATTTCCAGAAGTCGATGATTTGACTTCAACTGTTTTTTTGCTTTTTTTTTTTTTCATGACTTCCTTCTCTGACTGACGGATTGTTTCAGATGTGATTCATTCCCATCTTTCGGCAAAGCACATAGCAAGATATGCGTGCGTGCGTGAGTGAATGCATGCGCGCATGTGTGTGTGTGTCTGTCTGTGTCGCTGTGTGTGTGTGTCTGAGTGTGTGTGTGTGTGTGTGTGTGTGTGTGTGTGTGTGTGTGTGTGTGTGTGTGCGTGTGTGTTCATTACCTTACCTTCCCCTCTTACTCTTTTACACATACATAAACACACACACAAACACACACACACAAACAAACAGACAAACACACACACATAAACAGACACACACACACACACAAACAGACAAACAGAGTTTTGTCATGGTTTTGTCAGTACAACCATGAGTTAATCTGACAATAAATTGGTTTCAGTCAGTCAAAGTGTGTGTGTGTGTGTGTGTGTGTGTGTGTGTGTGTGTGTGTGTGTGTGTGTGTGTGTGTGTGTGTGTGTGTGTGTGTGTGTGTGTGTGTGTGTGAGTGTGTGTGTGTGTGTGTGTGTGTGTGTGTGTGTGTGTGTGTGTGTGTGTGTGTGTGTGTGTGTGTGTGTGTGTGTGTGTGTGTGTGTGTGTGTGTGTGTGCGAGACAAAGAGAGAGAGAGACACACAGAGACAGAGTCAGAGAGAGAGAGAGAAAGGTGAGAATGAGAGCTCAGGCAGAGACACACACAGGCAGTGAGAGAGAGAGAGAGAGAGAGAAGAGTGTGTGGGGGGGAGAGAGAAACAGAGGAAGGCAGGTAGACATACAGAGAGACAGTCTGTGTGTGTGTGTGTGTGTGTGTGTAAGTATGTGTGCGTGCGTGTGTGTGTGTGCATGCATGAGTGCATGCATGCATGCGTGTGTGTGTGTGTGTGGTGTGTGTGTGTGTGTGTGTGTGTGTGTGTGTGTGTGTGTGTGTGTGTGTGTTTGCCCGTCTGTCTATGTCTGTGTAAAAGAGTAAGGCAAGGTAATTAATGTTGCTTCTAGCCCAGCCGACCGCACAAAGGGCCACATCAGGGCTGTCACTGCATGCAAACGAGTTGGTAACCTCCACCTCAAGAACCCAGTGCAATCAGCTATCCTTTCCACCTGGCAATGTTCATTCCCAGCGACTTGGCCCTCTCATTTCCATCATGCGCCAGCAGCCATGGGAGTCACACGTACAGCACGGGGCAACTTTCATTCTCTCAATAGCTTGTCCCTTTCCTTCTCCTGGATGCTGATAAATGAGCATTAATACAATAAACAAACAGGCACAATGAAAAACACAAAAAAACACACACACACACACACACACATGGTGGTCTCTGCATGAAGAAGATAGGCTCCTCACAAGAGACAAATCATGCTGATACCCACACTCTGGACTACCAACTGTTCACATGCACTACAGTTCCCGCAACTGTTTATCACACCTTGCTGTCCCAGCATTATTTCCCTTTTTAAAAAAAAAAAATTTCAAAGCAGCCAATGAACAGACACTGGTGCCAGCTTTGTGGGCAGAATCGCTGGACTCCGTTCCATGTCCAGGCTGTTCACCCTTCATCTTGGAACTGTCTGGCATGTAGACATTTCTGTGCAGCGCTCTCCATACGACGACGACATTCCAGAATGGGTTCTCTAGGAAATCAAACAGGTTTCTGTCTGCCAGATTGGTAAGACAAGTGCCAATGCATGACAGGCTCTACAACTTCCATAGTTTGTAACTAACTGTATACTGTACATGTTGTACACACACACACACACACACACACACACACACACACACACACACACACACACACACACACACACACACAAACACACACACACACACACACACACACACACACACACACACACACACACACACACACACACACACACACA
>JADBJO010004621.1:140000-152500 GCA_016801955.1 Conus betulinus
TGGTCTTTGATTGTGGTCTAGCATCATTTCAGTGAAACAGTCAATAGATCTTTCATTGTGGTCTAGCATCACTTCGGTGAAACAGTGAACTGATTCTTTCATAGTGGTCTAGCATCACTTCTGAGTGAAACAAGTGTCAAAGCCAAGGAGGACCCCCCCCCCCCCCCCCTCCCCCCTGCCAACCAACACCAACCCACGAAGCTAATGACTAAAACATCACCCTTCACCCTCACCCCCACCTGTCCCCCTGACCACAGACGATGCTGCTTTCAGACACGGCCTGCAGGTCACTCACCTGGGAGGCAGCTGGGAGGAGGAGGGGGGCCCCGGATACTGGGGGCAGGCTGTGGGGTGCTTGTACCTGTCGTCAGGGTCGCCCATGTCCTGATTCACCAGATCACCTGAGCTCTGATCAAGGACACACAGGGTACCCGCATTACAGCGCTGCCAACTCCAGCCTGCTGGGAAAACGCTCCCGGCATGCTTCACGCCTCAGTGCTGGTAGGCATGTGGGCATGCGGGCACATGCATGTGTGCATGTATGGATGCATGTTCATGCACACACACAGCACACACACACACACACACACACAAAACACACACACACACACACTGCACACACACTTTACAAAGTTCAAAGCACACTTGCACACACAACATGCACAGCTACATACACTACACTTACATACACACACTACAAACATACACCTTGTGTTACACAGACACACACAAAGACACACAGACAGACACACACACACACACACACACACACACACACACACACACACAATGTGACACATGCACACACAAGAGCACACACGTGCACACACACACACACACACACACACACACACACACACACACACAATCAAAGAAAACAAATTGATGCTCAGCGTTTCACTTTCAAGCTGTCTGCCACAGAGAGTGTGGCACTGGGCAGTTCTTAGTCACACACCATGGTTTGGCCAACAGTCCATGAACAAGACAGTCTGCGGCACCTCTATTAGTGGTGCCTTGCTACACCAGCGCTGGCCAACAGCCAATGAACAAGGCAGTCTGCAGCACTTCTATTAGCAGTGCTTTGCTACTGCTCAGTGCTGGCCAACAGTCCATGAACAAGGCAGTCTGCAGCACTTCTATTAGCAGTGCTTTGCTACTGCTCAGTGCTGGCCAACAGTCCATGAACAAGGCAGTCTACAGCGCTTCTATAAGCAGTGCTTTGCTACTGCTCAGCGCTGGCCAACAGCCAATGAACAAGGCAGTCTGCAGCACTTCTATTAGTGGTGCTTTGCTACTGCTCAGCGCTGGCCAACAGTCCATGAAACAGGCAGTACGCCTCAGCGCTTCTATTAGTGGTGCTTTGCTACTGCACAGCATGACAACGAAAGTCAAGGACTTGCGTCACATTGAAGAGTGAAAACATTCACTTCTGATACTACTATCATCTATCATCCAGTACTAAGCAGTACAAGTAGACAACATACTGAACCAGAACAGTTAACAAAAAAAAAAAAAAAAAAAAAGAATAAAAACAAACACATGTAGGGAACCAGAACAACAAGAACCCAAACAAATAATTACTAAAAAAAAAAAAAAAAAAAAAAAACAACAACAAAAGAAGTAGAAAACCCAAGCAGTTTGAAGGTGGGGTGGCTGCAGGGGTAAACTGATATATACAAGCAAACATGGAGTTACTGATCTGCTGCATGAAGGAACAAACAAGTTACATAACAGACACACATGTTTCGACCTATTGGGTCTTCTTCAGGCAGGAGAAACAACATTTAAACCAATGGAAACAACAGACCAACAAACAGCCACTTTCTCTTCGATTTTGGTGCAAACCAAAGTAGTGCAGTACACTGGAAGTTATCGGACACGTTGAGAAAGGTTGGGGAAGGAGGTACTATTTTCCTCAAAATGACGTCTTCCTTCGACTTATCGTGGTGTACTCTGTGATAATCCACCACTAGCATTCTATAAGATCTACACAGTCTGAACTTCCTAAGACAAATCTACAGCATCTTTGACGGAGCCATATTCCAACAAAAACCTATGGCTTTTGTTATTCATCATTTTAGAACACTTTACAAAATTTTAAAAAAAAATTGAAAATTAAAAAAAGAAATGTCATGTCCATAACATGTCTGAATAGGTTTTTATCCTAACCCAGAACCTTCATCTGATCCATCTCTGTACAAAGTTTGGAGACAAACATCTACAACACTGCAAAGCTGAAGCAGAGTATGGCGCAGCATTTCAGAGCCAAGAGGGGTTTTTTTTGGGGGGGGGGGAAAAAGTGTTCCAATGTCTTACAGTGATGTAGGTGACACAAACGACATTCATCCTTCCAGAACTAGTAACTTTGACCCACGGCATTCTTCAACGGTATTCCTTTCAACACGCTCATCTCCACTGGAATCTTTGGCTCCTGCCAACAACAAGCTCACAGTTCTCTCCAACATGAAAGCGTTCTCCGGTCTAAGATTTTTTTTTCTTTTCTTTTTTTTTTTTTTTTTCCCCTCAATCCTGGAGTGTTTGCCAGCCTGGAAGTGTTCTCAGTGCAGGAAATATTCTCAGGCACTGAAAAACGTTAGATTCTGTTCATAATGTTTTCTTAAATGTCAGTACCCTTTGGTTAATCGATGTTTCAGTTATTCTAAGCAAATAAGTCAGAAGTGTTCTGAACCACTGAGCCACTGAGGTATTCTCTAATCTAGGAGTGTTCTTAAAAAAAGGGAGTGTTTTCCCACTGGAGAGAGTTCTCCAGGCTGAGAGTGTTCTGAAACCTGCGAGAATTCTCAGAACCAGGAGTCTTCTGCAATCTGAATGTTTTCTAGCGTGTGCTCTCATCCAGGAGCGTTCTCAAGCCTTGGAGTGTTTTCAGAGCTGGGCATATGGTCAAACCTGCTAGAGTTCTCAAAGTGCTGAGTATTCTCAAACCTGGGAGCATTCTCAAAGTGTTGAATCTTCTCAAACCAGGGACTGTTCTCAAAGTCAGGAGTATTTCAAAATCTGGGAGGGTTCTCAAACTCAGGAGTATTCTCAAACCTGGCAGACTTTTCAGTGTCGGGAGTGTAGATATAACCTATGAGTATGATCAAATTCTGAAATGTTTCGTCAAAACCAGCAACGCTCTCTACAGTGGGAGTATCTGAGCTGTTCTGAAAGCAAGAAGAGTTTTCTCAAACCTGAGTACATCACAACTCCATGGCGACATCATTGTAATAATCCAAGAGGTGCAGCAGACTTGGATGTGGAGGAAGAGAAGTACATGCATGCGTGAAACCATTCACCAGGGGAGCTCAAAACAGCAAGTGCACATTCAAACTATCAACACTGTCAGTTTTAGTACCTGGGGTGTAGGGCAGAATGTGTACACTACAAGTCCGCTTTGAAATGTAGGTGTGAGACCACCAGGCCTTTCAACACAGGTCCTGCTGTCTGCAACGCACCTCCTCTCAGAGTCTAAGGTTCACAACATCCCCCACTGTTTGCGTGTTCACATCTCTTTTCAGCATTTACTGTCACTTCCACCTCATCACCCCTGCCTGCAACACATTTCTCTCTGATGGCTTACTTTCACGGCTACCTCCTGCTGTTGGCACGATCTTTTCAGGGCATACTTTCACTATGTCCCCTGCAGTTTACAACACAGGTTTGAAGGATCACTGTCATTCTGTCTCCTGCTGTTGGCAACAAATCTCAGTATCAGGACTTGGCTTTCGCTATTATTTCTCCTTAGCCTGCCACACATCTTCCAGGGCTTTGCTTCACACATCTCCTGCCGCTTGCCACACATCTTCCAGGGCTTTGGTTTCACCACATCTCCCACCACTTGCCACACATCCTCCAGGGCTTTGCTTCACAATATTGCCTGCTGCTTGCCACACATCTTTCAGGGTTTTGCTTCACCATATCTCCCGCCGCTTGCCACACATCTTTCAGCCTTTACAGCTACTAGCCTGGTCAACGCCTATCTGTCCACTACACTATCAGCTGTATCTGACCTGCGGTCAGAGCATGGTAGCCACTAATCAGCAGTAATGTCCTGCTTTTCCTCTTAAATCTCCAAAGGAAGCCCTAGCTGAAGCAGACCTCAGGAGGGTCCACACACCAGCTGGCAGAGACACACTGTTCCCAGCGCCAAGCAAGGGCCTGCAGTCACCCAGTTAAGACCGCACTGCCCTCCTTATCCAGGGAGCCTGTTATCCTGCGCATCAGGTGACCTGACAGGCAACTGGTGATCAGCCCTATCGCAGACCTCGCTAATTTATCACATACATGCTGGGCTCCTGGGTTATCTTATCCTAAAAAAAAAAAAAAATGCGTTAGGGAAAGGTAGGCCCGCCTTCGTGAGACAACTACTTTGTCAACAATTTTTTTGTTTGGGGATTGGGGGGGAGAGGCAGAAAGGGGGGGGGGGGGACAGCAGAGACCAGAGGAAAGGACCCAGGATAGTTGGAGTCACACCCACCGGCAGGACAGCAGACGACCAGAGGGGGACAGACAAGACCCAGGATAGTTGGAGTCAGAAATGGTATGTCAGCTCTGAGACAGACAACGGCACAGGACAGTCAAACCTGTCAACAACACCCTCAACCACATGACAGCTGCGACAGACAAGATGTGCACACAGGACAGTCAAACCTGTCAACAAGAACCATTGACATATGACAGTGACATATGACAGCTCTGTCAACAAGACCACAGTGACATAACTCTGAGACAAACAAGGTGTGTGCACAGGACAGTCAAACCTGTCCACAAGAACCACAGTGACATATATAGGTGTGCACACAGCTCTGAGACAAAACAAGGTGTGCGCACAGGACAGTCAAACCTGTCACAACAAGAACCACAGTGACACTATATATGTGTGCACAGGACAGCTCTGAGACAAACCACATGGTGTGCTGTGTGCACAGGACAGTCAAACCTGTCATTAGTGTCAACACAGACCCTCAGCCACATGACAGCTGCGACAGACAAGCTGTGTGCACAGGACAGTCAAACCTGTCAACAAGAACCACAGTGACATATGACAGCTCTGAGACAGACAAGCTGTGTGCACAGGACAGTCAAACCTGTCAACAAGAACTACATATGACAGCTGTGTGCACAGGACAGTCAAACCCGTCAACAAGAACCACAGTGACATGACAGCCCTGAGACGACAGATAAAGAGTGCGCACAGGACAGTCAAACCTGTCAGCAGCACCCACAGCCAATGGGCAGCTGAACGATAGTCAAAATTCCCGAGTGATCTGTAGCTGTCCTGGGACAGTAAATAAAAATGTTCTTGTTCTCCCCAATTTCAACTTGTTTCTCTCCCTCCTCTGCCCCAAAAGTAAAGAAAGCTTTATAAAAAAACTACCACCAGTAGAACAGTGGCAGAAAGTCAGCAGACCTGATTCAATAACCCCATAGCTGTCTGCAGCATGTAACAAAAGCCTGACAGAAAATATCATGTAGTAATCAATTTCTTCATTCACCAGTAACAAAAGTATAAAGGGGGGGGGGGGGGGGGGTCCTGTTGTAGTCTACAAAGCATTAGGGAAAAAAAAAAAAAAAAAAAAAACTTGTCACGTTTCCACCATTCACACATTCCCAGACCAAATCAAAATAATAAAATCACCACCTTGCTTTCTGCCTTTCTTCGCTCTCTGTCTGTCTGTCTGTCTGTCACAGCCCTGATATGGCCCTTTGCGGTCGGCTGGGCTCATTATCTCTCTGTCTGTCTGTCTGTCTGTCTGTCTCTGTCTCCTTCTTCAGTGCATTCACATTCTGAAATAAATCCTCTTTGTGTCTACGTGTATCTAGGAACAAAAATAAAGGAAGCAGATCTATCATTTCCACGCTGCCAAGCGCAATGCCTGCATCATACAATACATGCTGCTGACACGTTCTATGCAAAGAACATGCCTTGCCTTTAACAAAACAACACTCTGTTTAGGATAAGATTATGAGAAAACCGGGCATAGGAAGGGGGAAGGGGGAAGGAAGCGGGGGGGGGGGGGGGGGGGGGGGGGGAGGCCAAAGGGAAAGGTAGAGTGGAAAAGTTATGATGTGAAAATGAAAAGGGAAGGAAGGAAGTATGAGTTGTCTACACTCCGGCCTACTTCTCAGCCATCCTTTCCCTGACACCATACCAAATTGATTGTCCGATGAACAAGCAGAAAGGGAATTTCCGCTTATCCGCCCGACGATTTATTTATCACGGACAGTTGGACAGATGGGTTATTTCCAGCCCTGAGGGGGTGTGTGCACATGTATGACAGCAAAACGTATCAAACAACACCCACAGGCACATGACAGCTGAGACAGACATATATAGACAAAGGTGTGCACACAGGGACAGTGAAACCTGTGGATAAGTCCTCAACCACACAAGGACAGACCGACCATAGCTGAAGCAGTCATACAGTGCTGTAAGAACTACACCAGGGAAAACACCTGAGACAGAATGACAGTGTATGGCGAGGCAGTAAAACCTCTGCACAATTTCTACAGCCTGATTAGCAATGACCCATAATATCCAAGACAGGTCAGCAGTGCATTCATATATAGTACAGTAAAACCTCTGCACAATATCTACAGCATGATTATGAATGACCCATTATACCAAGATAGATAAACAGTGCATTCATATATATAGTACAGTAAAACCTCTGCACAATATCTACAGAGTCTGGGTTGAGAGAAACCTACACTGAAGCAGCTATACAGTGCCAGTCCACCATAGTGAAAGCTGTCCGCAATGTCTTCATCAACACCAGGAAAGACCTGTAAAAGGGGCTGGCATATACAGGCTTTAATATTTTTTAGATGGGGTCTTGAATATCTATTACTTTTTTTCATTTTTCTTTTTTTTTTTTTTTGTTTCTTGTTTTGTTTTCTGTCCTTTAAAGTCTGGCTAAAGCTATGTTGTATTTATCTTTTCTTTAATTGGTTTTTCTTTTTTTAATCCTTCAACCACACTTTGTATTTGTTGTTGCAAGTTTTTTAAAAACATGCCGTTTTCAGAAAATCTGTGTGAAACCAGTTCTTTATGCATGTATAATACTACTTGAAAAATCCTGTCAAAAGATTAGTATCAGTCACCAGCTTTCATTTTCAGCATCTTTATTCAAAGCCTTCTAGGTACTTTGTGCTGGGTTCACTTTCATTTTCATCATTTTTATTCAAAGCCTTCTAGGTACTTTGTGCTGGGTTCACTTTCAATTTCATCATCTTTATTTAAAGCCTTTTAGGTACTTTGTGCTGGGTTCACTTTCATTTTCATCATCTTTATTTAAAGCCTTCTAAGTACTTTGTGCTGGGTTCACTTTCATTTTCATCATCTTTATTCAAAGCCTTCTGGTAGTTTGTGCTGGGTTCACTTCTATTGAAACAGTGGAAATTTTGGTCACATGCTATTATATTTCTCAGCAGGCAATGAAGGGTAGGTGGTACACAGGACGGCAGAGTTTAAAAATGTATTTTGCTATTCTTGCTTTTATGTGATGGTCATAGTTTGCACTATCATAGGCCTCAAATTTTCCCCTACAAAAAGCAAGATATTTGATGAACAGTTTTCTAAATTTCTTTTGATTTTTCATCCGCGTCCCCTGTTGTGTTTTTGTTGTTTGGTTGGATTTGTTGGTTAGTTTGTTTTTAGTTCAGTTTTGTTTGTTTGTTTGCTTTGTTTTGTTCACAATGTTCTCCAACTGCTGCAAAATAAATTCCTTGTGATCTGGCAGGAACCTTTCTTAGGGAGAAAAAAAAGACTCTCGCATGACATGCTGAGTCCACATCTATGCAACAAAAAGTAACAATCAATTACAAGCCTGTTCCTCTGTCTTTCCTCGAGGCAGACTGACAAGTCCGAATAAGCAATGAACTGACCTGTCCAGGCAGACTTCTGATTTGAAGCACTGCAAAACATTTCAACTAAAAAATGCATGAGCTTTGCTCTATTACTAGGTCAACACAAGTAGAATAATCTTTCAAAGATGAAAGAATGAAATAAACAGGTGGTGTTCACAAACAGGTTCCACTGTCCCTTGTTCATAGGAGGCGTGTTGTGACTGAGTGAGGAGTGTGTCAAGAACTTCATAATCAGTGCAGCACAAAAACGGATGTGGTGTGACAGGGTGTAGCGAAATGAGGACCGACTGCCTTCATCACTCCACACAACAGGTGACCGACAGGACTGATCTTCCGCACACAGCTGGTGTGTGTAGGTCTGGCAATTACCATCACACGGGATGTCACATTGCTCACAACACCGAGTCATTATTCATTTTCCCCTCATAACAAAAAAGACCAATGCATTTTTCATACAAAACAAAAACACAGACATAAACACACACACACACACACACACACACACACACACACACACACACACACACACACATACAGAGGTAGGACTGTGTAAGTCTGTGGCCATGTGCATGTGCCTGTGTGCGAATGTGTGCATACATGTGTGTGTGTGTGTGTGTGTGTGTGTGTGTGTGGTGGTGTCAAGTCTGCAAATGAATTCATGACCGTGTGTGTGTGTGTGAGTGTGAGTGAGTGAGTGAGTGAGAGAGAGAGAGAGAGAGAGAGAGAGAGAGAGAGTGAGTGTGTGTGTGTGTGTGTGCGTGTGAGACACAGAGAGAGAGAGAGAGAGAGAGAGAGAGAGAGAGAGAGAGAGAGGGAAATACGGAAGGAGAGAGAGTGAGAGAGAGAGACAGTGTGTATGTGTGCGTGTGTGTGTGGAGTGTGTTAGCAGTGGTTGCCACTGACTTCCATGAGGGACAGAAGGTGTAGTGGGCACACAAGCGAGGCTTCTTTTCTAAACTCACTCTACCTTGGATGCAAGATCATTTGTATCACCCTCACCTCCACTGCAGACCACATTTGAACACTCTTGTACCAAAACACTAAACATCCAGATTAGTTTACTTCTGTCTTCCATTGCTTGCTTTCTGAACTGGATTCTTTACTTTACATACATGGCTAAAACATGAAGATGCTGCTTTGTCTGGTTAGTCAAATCTGCTAGTTTTTTAACCCACCTTCACCACCAGTGATAGTGCTTGGAATGTTGCAAACCAGTGAATCTAGTGACAAATCTAGTGACAGCGTCTGATGGGTGTAGTTTACACTGAAACAGGGCTCCAGGGTAGCCTTACTTTTCATCAAAATATTCTACACTTGGCGGGAGACTTGAGCCTTGTACACTGTCCATACTGTCACTGTCAGACTCTGGTTTTACATCTTTGTGGCAAATCTTGTTTTTGGCAAATGGCAATATTGTTAAGATTTTGAAGATTCCCAGACTGTCGTTTTAGAACTAAAAGCAGTATTTGACCCAGCGTCCAAACTAAAGAGTATGGAGTAGGCTTCATGTTTTGGCACATACTAATGAGAAAGTGCCATGATACATGGTAATTTATTTTAAATTTGATCTGACTGAGATCCACATGCTTGTCAGATGTACAGATACTTGATTTTGAAGCTATCTCTGCTCTCATCAACCTGCCTGCCCAAACGAAATACTTCCGACCCTGGGACCAGCAGCTCAAAGAAAAATCAGTACTCTACTTTGAAAGCAGTATTTCACAAGCAAATTACTCATTGGATCACTGATCAAACCTTCTTTATCTAAAAGAAAACAACACTCAGGACAGGGCTCAAAATACCCACCCATCCCACTGTCCAGAGCTAATAAACTTTATTGTGAACGTGTGGAAATGCTATCTCCATGTGTCTGTTGGGCAATCACTTTCTATGTCAGTGACAGGGTGACTGAGTAGTAAGCCAAGAGACAGAGCGATAGCACTTTCCTCCTGTTTTCACTTTTTCAGACCTACAATCCTCGATCACCTCACCTCCACCCCCACTCCCACACCCAGTTTTTTTTCTCAGAACTAACCTCTACAGAGTGGTGTCTTAATGAAACAATGAGTATGAAAAAAAGAACTTTCAGCTGCATGTGTGTAGATGAATTGGATAAAATTTGTTTTGGAATGTGTGTGTGTGGTGACAACAAAGACAGAGCAGTCATACAGACACTGAGAACAACATCATATGGGAATTTATCAGGAAATGTGTGAATGTGAGAAGCATGACAAATCTATTCTTAAATGTTCTTCCCTTATGGCATACACTCTTTACATACACTGGAAAACATTGTTTTATTCATTATCTGTATTAATAATGGAAAGGTAAATTTTCTTGTGACATGCCTAATTTTTCATGCTAAAGCTTTCATCACGTGCGTGCAGGCAATGCCACGTTGAATTACGTCTACTGACTTGCCATTGTAGTATTTGTAGTTACTTTTATTAACTCTTAACTTAAAACAATTGCCAAGTAGAAATCTGAGGGGACACATAAATTGTTTATAATCTATCTGTCCCTAGGACACCCAAATATTACGGGATCTTCTCACCCTTCAGATCAGCATTATATCATACACATTTGACTGACAAGAGAGGACAACACAGAATTGGGTATGAATAATGACAAGAATGGCAATGCAAATGGAAGTGGTATGGGGTATGACTGATAAACTCTTTGATTCCCACTTCAAAAGTGATTCTGATTCCTAAGTTCCATATTGTGCATGTCTGTGAACTTTTTTGGTTTCAATCCAGTACTACCAAATTTCAAAATTCTTTACAAATACCTTATTTGAATGACAAAATACCTTATTTCAAATACATCGTCCAAACACCATGACGGGCAAGGTGATTCCATTTTCAAATCTTCAATGAAAGTCGCATCAAAATACACTTAAAAAAGCAAGTTAGAGGTGTTTCTGAGTCACATCGTATGTTTATTACACAAGCTGTTCACACAATTCACAGTACTAATTGCAACACTTCTTCGTCAATGACTTTGAGCCTACACTGTGGGGGAAAAAAGTAAAGAAACAACAAAAAGAAGAAACAGCAGTCATAGCAGTAGAAAAACAGCAGCAGCAGTAGTATAATGTAATAGAACACTAGCAGAAAATTTAAACATGAATGGGGGCAGGAGGATTGGGGCTGGGCTGGGGCTGGGGAAGAAGACTGGGCTGAGGGGAATGGGCTCAGTTGGGCATGGGTTGAAACTTTGAAATGAAATGTGTGAATGGCTGACTTCTGGTAAGCGGGTGAAAAAAAGTATTTTTGAGAATGAAAAGCTCATAAAGTAAAATGGGGGGGGGGGGGGGGGGGGGGGGGGGGGGGGGGGGGGGGGGGGGGGGGGGGGGGGGGGGGGGGGGGGGGGGGGGGGGGGGCAACAATCATAACGACAAGCTAACAAAAAAAACCTGACGACTCCTTTCCTTTCTGACATAAATTTCTGTTTCCTCAATGATGATGGTAAACTGTCAATAAGGCCTAGTGTCACATGATTCTTCAATGATTATGGTAAACTGTCAATAGTGTCATATGATTAACACCTGAAATGCCCTGGGAACAGTGTGGGCCAAGAGGAGGAATGGGAAAGAATCAAGAATGCCCGGCAAACATGCAGTTCCAACAGTTTTCGTTTCCTTTCGATCTATTCTTAATCTGTCACTAAGGTGACGTTGCAGCGTTTTTCATACAAGCAGGCGAAAGAGCGACTCCTGAATGTGCGCATCGCGATCATGGGGAGCAATAGACTCTCGAGGCATCTATTTTTTTTTTTTATTCGATTTAATTCTATGTCCTAGCATTACAGTAATACCAACACTCATGACTGGGCAACGAACACGAGTGGTATCCGCGCTTGTTATACACTAATAGTAACTATGTACATTGACAATGATACTACTTTCGTTATCATGTGACTCTTGTCCTGCAACCAAGTGGGAAAGATTCACGTACCACATTTATGGACATCACTGGATGTGTTTTCACTGATGTTATCTGGTTCTTTCCTCCCCGACAGAGAAGATCCCGCCAAAGGGAATCCTACTCACGATGGAACTGGTGAAAAGTTGATAGTCACAGTCACACACTGTCCTCCGATAACTAACCAAAGGGAGATAACTTCACAGTAGAAACTAATGTTCCTATAATTATTTGCCAAGTGCTGACAATTTCGAATTCAAAAGAAAAAAATAATCCATCTGATTTAAGCCGCTGAACTTTTGTGTTAAGTTTGTTTGTGTGCTTAATAGCTGTCTCAAACTAAAAACTTGTTTGTTTAGCAATTGTGATTTCCCCCTTGTTCCTACTTTGGTCGAACTGAGTAAGAATAATGCCATTTGGAGAGGAATCTGACAATAAAAAAAAAAAATTTTTTTTTAAGTCTCCCTCCTGCATCTTCACTCAAACGTATCCTAGCATTTATTTAAGCATCATCTCCATCCCATATTGTGCATGCGTGCTTTCGCAAAAGTCAAACAGGTGATGGAGTAAGTTTTGCTTGTGTAGGAAGCGTGCATGGATAAGTACAGAGAGAGAGAGAGAGAGAGAGAGAGAGGGGGGGCTGCTGTGTTTGCCTTCTTCGTACTGGGTGTGTGTGTTTTTTTTTCTCCCTTGAGAGAGGGATTA
>JADBJO010004621.1:157500-165000 GCA_016801955.1 Conus betulinus
TTCAGTATGTGATCACTAGCTGAATCCTTTTATGTAGAGGCGTAATTAAAATGACATTCAATGTACGAAGCGGAAAATAACTTGTGACCATGTGATCTAAAAAAATTTTTAGTTTAGAAAGCTGGCGAATCTCTTGAGGTAAAAGTTGACAGATCTTCTTTACATTATGTGTCCAAGACAAATTAGTGTCTACAATTTACACCAGGAACTTTGTGATGATCAACTACCTCAATCACCCCAATGTCAAGACACTGAGACAGACAGTAGAATGAGAGGTTCTGACGATTTTGCGTGGTGGTAAAAATTATGCTTTTTTCGGACGAAAAAAAAATGAGAGAGAGAGAGAGAGAGAGAGAGAGAGAGAGAGAGAGAGAGAGAGAGAGAGAGAAATGCAAGGTACAAGAAGAGAGAGAGAGAGAGAGAGAGAGAGAGTAAAGTAAATGCACAGTACAGAGAGAGAGAGAGAGAGAGAGAGAGAGAGAGAGAGAGAGAGAGAGAGAGAGGGCTCATTCTCTAAAAATCAAACAAACAATGGATATGAAAGTGTGTACAGAACACGTTTTTGTTTGATAGGTATTCATACACATGCAGTAAACAAAAGATCGGAACAACAAATGAAAGGTATGAGAAAATATTCCTGTATAAAATTACTTGCATAAAGGAAAGTATGTATTAAGAAATAAGATCTTAATAGATACTGTGATATCTGTTCATACATACATAGTCACTTTTTTTTTTTAAGACAGAGATTACATTTAGGGTGATCAATGGTGTAATGCAGATTAAGAAAACAATAGGAGCCCTTGTTTGATAAACTTAGCAACATTAAGTTATCTTCTCCTGTTACTTGTTGTCATTAACGATGCATATTCGTAAAATTTGGTCGTGATCCGTAGTACCGAGGTAAAAATTGATCACGGATATTTTATAATTCTGGACACATTCCATAACAAAATGATATCCGTCGCCTATTTGACTCATGCTACAAAGCGGACATGATCTATCCTCATGGGGTAGATTGATATGTCTCCCTTTTTCTATTGGTAATTTGTGATTGCTGGTTCATCATTCATTTTCTGAACATTCACGCACGCAGTCACAACACACACACACACACACACACACACACACACACACACACACACACAGCCGCACACGCCACATACAAAGACACACACATACACACAGATGTGTGCACATATAGCCTATATGCATATACGTGTGCTCACACAAACCAACAAATTACACACACACACACACACACACACACACACACACACACACACACACACATGCACATGCACTTCTGCACACACACACACACACACACACACACACACACACACACACACACACACACACATGCACACACAAACGCGCACACATGCCTGCGCGCATACACGCACACGCACACACACACACACACACACACACACACACACACACACACACACACACACACACACACACACACACACACACACACACACACACACACACACACACACACACACACACACACACACACACACACATGCGCAAACGCACACACATAAGCCTATGCCCACACATCACACACACACACACACACACGTGTACATCCAACACTGCACACACACACACACACACACACACACACACACACACACACACACACACACACACACACACACACACACACACACACACACACACACACACACATGCGCAAACGCACACACATAAGCCTATGCCACACATCACACACACACACGTGTACATCCAACACACACACACACACACACACACACACACACACCACACACACACACACACACACACACACACACACACACACACACACACACACACACACACACACATGCACAAAATGGTAGGTAGGCACTCCAGGTCTGACCACCGCGTTGGACTAATGCGTAGGTCAGACATCCGCTGAGTCGTAGCCACGAGACCCTCTTCTTCAATTGTCTCATCTTTGTTGTTAATTCGTTTTATCCATCAGCTTCAGATCATGCTTAGTGTGGTCTCAAAACTTAGCGGATGTGGTGTAGCGTACATGGACTAGTCCGCACGCAGTGACGCCTCCTTGATGAAACTGGAACTGATTGCTAGTTCTGAGCTTTCACATTGGTAGCCTGTAACACGGTGGTTAAACGTCTAAGTATTGTTCAAAGCAAATCCGACATTTGTACAGGATATAGCTGTTGGTTCGAGAACAACCGCGGCAGCTTTCTGTCCATTTTTGCGAGAAAGAATCTTTCAGTCGCTGGGCCAGGCTGTTTTCGAGCCAAGCTGTGGTGACAGCCTTGCCGTGGAAGAGAAACAAAAGGGAAGAAACTCTACTTCGTCCGTCTGCGTTTTCTTTGCTGGCTGTCGTCCCTTGGTTTGTGAACCTCCCACCATCATCTGTGTCTCTTCGCCTACACCCCCTCACCACTCCACACCATCATATAAAGAACATGAAACACATCGCATAACTTAAATGTTAATTTCAGAAATCCAACCTTAAGGCCATCTGCAGATGGCCAGACTTCTTTTGTTTGTAACATAATTATTGACGTATTACCAAAGCAAGAACGTACTAGTAATTGCATGACAAAAAAGTAATACCGAATGCCGACAAGGGTTATTGTTATACCGAACAATTTAGTTACAAAGACATTAAAGAGTCAAATATCAAAAAAAAAACACGTGATCAAAAATACAAGAGAAAATGGAACGTACATTATATGCAAAGTCATCAGAAAAAAAAAAAAAGCAAAAAAAAAAAAAAAAAAAAAAAAAAAAAAAACGATATTCAACGACAAATTACAGTTCATGACACATTTCAAAATCATGGTTACAGCAAAGTCATGAAGAACATAATAATATTGAAATAGTATACTTTAAAGATTAGGGTCAGAGAGGCGAGAGAGTGCTGTTGTGACAAAAGATGTGATGCCATGATCAATCATTGCTCAGCATAAGGGTGAACAGGGGGTTTGCAGTGCGATCTGTTTTCTTGGGAGAGTCGATGAACTCAGTGCGGGGGTTCTGATGACAGAAAGAATATGCAAGGGCGTTGTGAACTGCACCTGTAGGGAGGGCATTACTATGGACACTGTCCGTTGGGAGGGGATTACTCTGGACACCATAAGCTGGGCGGATTATGGATATTAAGTGTTGGGAAGGGTTGACAGTGGATATAATTGGGTGGTAAGGGGTCACTCTGAAATCCCTTGGACACGGATTTTTGAGGTAAAGGGGGGAAATGTTGAAGGGAAGAGGCTGGCGGAAAATCTCCAGAGGCTAAGTGATAGTTGGTGTGTCCCTGACTGCTTGGGACATGGAAAAGAAAGAGTGATCGAATGACGATGAGTTGGAGAGTGACAAGGTAAACATCAGAGTGATTGAATGACGATGAGTTGGAGAGTGGTAAGGTAAACATCAGAGTGATCGAATGACGATGAGTTGGAGAGTGACAAGGTAAACATCAGAGTGATTGAATGACGATGAGTTGGAGAGTGGTAAGGTAAACATCAGAGTGACTGAATGACGATGAGTTGGAGAGTGGTAAGGTAAAATCAGAGTGATCGAATGACGATGAGTTGGAGAGTGACAAGGTAAACATCAGAGTGACTGAATGACGATGAGTTGGAGAGTGACAAGATAAAAATTAATTATAGAATCATTGAATGACGATGAGTTGGAGAGTGGTAAGGTAAAAATTATTAGAATCGTTGAATGACGATGAGTTGGAGAGTGACAAGATAAAAATTATTAGAATCGTTGAATGACAATGAGTTGGAGAGTGGTAAGGTAAAAATTATTAGAATCGTTGAATGACGATGAGTTGGAGAGTGACAAGATAAAAAATATTAGAATCATTGAATGACGATGAGTTGGAGAGTGGTAAGGTAAAAATTATTAGAATCGTTGAATGACGATGAGTTGGAGAGTGACAAGATAAAAATTATTAGAATCATTGAATGACGATGAGTTGGAGAGTGGTAAGGTAAAAATATTAGAATCATTGAATGACAATGAGTTGGAGAGTGGTAAGGTAAAAATTATTAGAATCATTGAATGACGATGAGTTGGAGAGTGGTAAGGTAAAAATTATTAGAATCATTGAATGACAATGAGTTGGAGAGTGACAAGGTAAAAATCTGAGTGATGGAATGACAAAGAGTTGGAGAGTGACAAAGAGGTATAATTTAATTGTCTTCGTTGTGAAGTTCTTGCAGAGGCCTTTGGATGACTAACCTGATCAGGAGGAACATGTTCAGCATGATGTCCATGTCGCCACAGGCTTTTCAGGTTGTTTGCAAGCCTTCTAGTACCCAGGATGTTGGGGGTGAATTGAATCACGATACAAAGTTTTATCGGCTGCAAAAGCAGGGAAATTATCAATAATGGTAACTGGATGCTGGTCACATGCTTCTTTTAGATTATGATTTGACGGTAAAATGGTGTTGTTGAAGGAATGTGTGCCCTCTCACACACACACACACACACACACACACACACACACACACAACACACAACACACACACACACACACACACACACACACACACGTGTAAAAAAAATCACACTGTCGTGAAGACCATGGAACGTTTGTTGATCCTTTCTATGGAGAATTCTGACAATGAGAAAAAGCCACCCATCTGCGAGGTGTTCATTCCACACCTCGCTCACTGAAACTCATGTCTCTAAAAATCTTTAAATTCAACTACACGGATAGTTTTTGTGATATATCCGGGAGACGAAAAGGACATTTCAATGACGTTTTGATTCAAGAGAGAACGCGCGCGTGCACGCACACACACACACACACACACACACACACACACACACACACACACACACACACACACACACACACACACACACACACACACAATATCGACTTTTTTCATGGAAGAAGAGTATGTACACCGTCTCATACCTATATATAAGAAATATCTGGTACTGAAAAATAGAACAACATCAGCGAATCACCACACACGACACAAACTGTTTTGTATTTTATTTGAAACATTATTCTGACTCCTGCCAACTGTATGGAGTCTGCCTTACACATTTCTTGGTCTGCTGTATGTAGCGTCGGGAAAAGACATAACTGTCAGAAATGCCCTGTCAATTATATGCAGATGTCTCAAATCTATCCAGTACTTCCAAGGAGTTCACCATCTACCACATGCGCAGGCTATGCGGACATGATGAAACGATCGTGGAATTATCTCCGTAATCACGATAAAGAAAAGTTGGGGTCTGTGTATATGCACAGAGTCCTTGTAGGAGATCGGTCAATCAGAGACACAACCCGGCACTGAGCGTCGTATTTCACTGATCAACATCACAAGACCATCCCCACCACCACCACCACCACCACACCACCACCACCATCACCACCAGGACTATAACCACCACCATCGCCATCATAGCCCGCACCAACATCGGCGACATCCAAACTGTTGAAAGACGTAACACCAACCGACCATGCCGTGCTGCACAGGCCAACGGCCACCGTGGTCGGCCCCCCTGACAGTCAGCAACGTGGGGAGTTCCAGGCAGAGCACGTCAGGGACTCTCTGGCAGGGAACGAGTTGTCAGAACAGGAGGTGCTATGAGGAGGGGTTCAGGTGACGTGTCCATTGACAGAGTCCTTAGTGACTGGTTACGGACACATTGGCAGGACCACGGAGAGGCCAGTTTCTGGTCTCTAGGCAGACGAGCAGCAATGCCCCCATCAGTTCTGATTACTTTAAGTTCATTTGCATACTTCATTGCAATAAGTACAAAGTAGCAAAAATGTTTTTGCCGAAGGTAAACAAACAAACAAACAAACAAAACCCGGTGACATGGAAATGAAATCTGCGCAAATACTTAACATCTCATAATGAGCTGATGTTGCTGATGCTTTAAAGAATGAACTAGGACACTGTGTGTGTGTGTGTGTGTGTGTGTGTGTGTGTGTGTGTGTGTGTGTGAGAGAGAGAGAGTGTGTGTGTGTGTGTGTGTGTGTGTGTGTGTGTGTGTGTGCGCGCGCGAGCGCGCGCGAGTTGGCGCGTCCCCTTCCCCCCTTCCCGTCACCATTTTTGTGCTTGCCTTATACATCCATGCACTTCAAACTCTCTCTCTCTCTCTCTCTCTCTCTCTCTCTCTCTCTCTCTCTCTCTCTCTCTCTCTCTCTCTCGTTAGTCCCAGTGTGGACAAGCTGTGAGTGGGGATGTTGACAGGCAGGAAAGGAGCGCTGAGTGGCCGCCACTACAGAGACACGAACGGTGCCTGTCAGAGCGGAGAGCACGATAGACATGGGGTTCAAGTCCAGTAGTCATGGTGATATCGCCCGGCTGACTGACGGTTGATGTTTCTGACAGAAATGCTTAGCAATCATAGTCATAGGCAAATACAACATATATGTGCATACACAATACGCTCAGAGAGAGAGAGAGAGAGAGAGAGAGAGAGAGAGAGAGAGAGAGAGATAGAGAGAGATAGAGAGAGAGAGAGGAGGGGGGGGGGGGGGGGGGGGGGGGGGGGGGGGGGGGGGGGGGGGGGGGGGGGGGGGGGGGGGGGGGGGGGGATAGGGGAGGAGATAAAGAGAAACCACTATGTGCTTACTGTGAACGGAAGAGCAAAGACAGAATGACTGTATGCCTCCAAAACGAAAGAATAAACAAACTACAAGCTTTGTTTTGTCATTTGTTTATTTATTTTTTTTTTTTCTTTTTTTGCCGTAGAGTTTCACAATCATCAAGCTGATTATTCTGACAGTTGCATGTGTATGACCATTTTTTTTTTTTTATCCCGCCATTAAGGCAGCCATACTCCAACTTCGGGGAAGGTGCATGCTATGTGTAACGTGTCATCCATACCAACGGCCAAACTGGCGTTCTCTTCCGAAAGTTGGTAATGGGATTTTTCGTGTGTGCAAGATGTTATGCGTGCGTTCACACACGGAACCTCGGTTTAGAGTTTCATTCAAAGAACTGTATGGGAAATGGAGTCAGAACCAATGTTAACTCCGAGGGAAAAATCCCCCTGTACCGAAACGGCCCAGCGGAGATGCGAACCGCAACCCCAAGATTACGAATCCGAAGCTCTACCAACTGAGCTATTCCGGCCCTCGTTTGTGGGCAGCAGCGTCATTGTGTCTGTGCTGGTGTTTCAGTGGTCGTCAGCAGTGACCCAGCTTTGAAGCTAACTGTGGAGGGAAGCCATTGTCCAATTGGCGGCCATTTTGTGCCAGGTAAGACACCATCAACTAATGGGTGTTATCAGATGAGAGACTTGGATCAAATTGACATCAGGCTAACATTCTGTGGCCCCTCACGTGCTACTCTTGAAGTGGTGGACTTCGTTGTTCTAGTTCCTCTTTGTCCGTGGTCAGTATGCCGTATGGAAGCCGACGGTATCGGCACAATTTTTTTTTTCAAACGTAGATCGTTTGTTTTTTTAAGCGGTATCTAAGCCACCCCTCCCCTCTCTCCCTCCCCTGCCCCTGTGAATGTG
>JADBJO010004621.1:170000-180000 GCA_016801955.1 Conus betulinus
TGTGTGTGTGTGTGTGTGTGTGTGTGTGTGTGTGTGTGTGTGTGTGTGTGTGTGTGTGTTTCTCTCTCTCTCTCAATCTGTGTGTGTGAGAGAGAGAGAGAGAGAGAGAGAGAGAGAGAGAGAGAGAGAGAGAGAGAGAGATACAGAGAGAGAGAGAGAGGAGGGAGGGAGGGAGGAAGGGTGAAAGAGAGGGGTGAGTTTAATACACTTGGACTGCTTTTAAATCTTGGTAGCCTTGAAATTAAATCTGAACAACATGAGATCATGTATATTTCATCTTAACGGTTTGTCGTATTAAAGTCTGCACATCACTAAAATCTGTATCTGTTTGAATAAGCCACAGCACCCAATATACACTATGGAGATACCTTAACAAGACATCGCGCAGTAAATCTCATCGAGTTTCTTTTGTCTAGTTCTGCACAAACTGTAGTCTTAAATGTCCTGTACATAATTCATCTGCTTGCTGCTAGAAATGCAGCTGTTCCATTCCTGCAACAACAATCGATCTTTACCAAAATCGATGCCCACACTTGCCTTTTACAAATATGCCTGAATCCATAACTGAAATACCTGAAAAATGTCCTTTGTTTTATCCAAGCGGATACATTTTTATACGCTCTTGTCGGCTGGCTTCATTCGTGCAAACTTATTGAAATCAGTATTAAATGCATGTATTTTGTGAATTTATACACAGATACAGACACAGACACAGACACACATAGACACAGACACAGACACACAGACACACACACACACACACACACACACACACACATATATATATATATATATATATATATATATATATATAAATATATAAATACATATATATATATATATATATATGCATATCTATATATCTACCTATCTACAGAGAGAGAGAGAGAGAGAGAGAGAGAGAGAGAGAGAGAGAGAGAGAGAGAGAGAGAGAGAGAGAGAGAGAGAGAGAGAGAAAGAGAACGAACGAACGAACGAACGGATTTTATTGAACACAGACCATCATTCAAAAGGATTTTGTGCTGCGGGGCCAGGAAAGTGGGGAAGACAGTGGGTCAAGGGCATCATGAAGTCATCCACATACATCATGATTACTTTTTACAAATGGATGCGTCCATACACAAAAAGGATCCAGATTCAAAAGTATATGGAAATGTATCTACGATAATATACTTTCAGAAAAGAGCGTATATGGACAAAAAAAAAAAAAAAAAAAAAAAAAAAAAAAAAAAGAAAGAAAGAAAAAGAAAAAAGAAAAGAAAAAAAAAGAATACCGGGTGTCAAAAAATGACTTCGAAGGAGAAGAAAACTTAGAGAAAATGTTTAAGAAAATGTTGTCAATTTTAGTAGCATTTTCGTCTTAATACACGACCTGGATAAACTGGTCTTCTACGAATTGCATAGAAAATATATTTTTGAAGCTTGAGAAGTTCTTTTATCATCCCGTGGTAGAAGAATGATTGACAGTGGTAACTGAACAATATATGAGATGAACGCTTCCCTTTAATCATTATAAAGTGAGCACTTACATATGAAGTGGTTTAAATTCTGTAAGGGAGAGAGAGAGAGAGAGAGAGAGAGAGAGAGAGAGAGAGAGAGAGAGAGAGAGAGAGAGAGATGAATGAATGAATGAATGAATGAAATGAAGAATGAATGGTTTATTGAGATAAGCTTACAAAGCCCATTCGCATGGGAAATTGGGGAGGGGGTGTTCACAAGATAACTGTCAAAGAATGAATACAAAGGGTACAGGTCGGAAAGAAAAACATCGCAACAAGGAAACCACATCACGGAAGAAATGTAACACCAATACGAATGTCAATGCAACTGGCAACATGGTCATCCACAGTCCTCACGATGTCGGTGTGTGACAGCTGTGCTGTTGCTGGATGTCACTTTCACGTCGTCTCTGTGAGCACGGTGAGAACTATCCATGTTTTCTGTTCATTTGATGCAGGTATGCCAATATATCACTGATGGTCACTCTGTCTGAAGGATCGCTCTGTGCACTCAAAACATCACAGAGAGAGAGAGAGAGAGAGAGAGAGAGAGAGAGAGAGAGAGAGAGAGAGAGAGAGAGAGAGAGAGAGAGAGAATTCTTCGAACACAAAAAGCGTTTGGCGTTTGCCACCCAATTCCTAGAAGCCTTATATTGCCAATGGATGAGCACGTCCAAAGTTGTATTTACATGTGTCCAAATTTCTGCTCCATATTGTACAATGATAGAGTTAGGAATCGATTCTCATGATTACAGGCATCTATCTACTATTTTTTAAAGACTAATGATCCGTTTCTTCGGTATTCATATCGAACTAACACTTAACTTAGGTGTTATGACTTTCATGATGAGTGTACATGTGAACAACATTGATCTGTTTACAAATGTAAGCATATCTCACGTACAGAGAAGACCTTCCCCGCATGTTGAAAAGCACCATTGCTGCTCTTATCCATAGCCATTCGAGGTTTCAGATTTGTAACTGCCATACATGAAGTTTTTATCTGAGTTTGCAGACCCACAACTGATCGAGTGAAAAAGAAAGAATGTGTTCACCAAAATGTAAAATAAAGATCTCAGAGAAACAGTGTGAAAAGAGTAGCTTGCGTGTGCTGGTCTTACTTCTGAGGTTAGATCATTTACAACAAAAAAAGTGTTAACAGAACCTAGATGTCTCTTTCGGAGCAATTCATATGATCAACTAATATACCTCATAATCTCTCTCTGGCTTTAACTTCTCCAGACATACTTCTCTCACAATATATATCTATCTTTAACTAGTATTGACCTTTAACATTATGTTGGAACTGTATTGGAAAGCGTTTTTTTTCCCACCTTTAAATCAATAAATGTCACGCATTAAGACAGTAATCATTAGCGTGTAGATGGAGTCGTTTATCCTACATGTTCTCTGTCTGTTCGTCTGTTTATCTGTCTGTCTGTCTATCTGTGTGTGTGTGTGAGTGTGTGTGTGTGTGTGTGTGTGTGTGTGTGTGTGTGTGTGTGCGCGCGCGTGCGTGCGTGCGTGCGTGCGTGCGTGCGTGTGTGTGTGTGTGTGTGTGTGTGTGTGTGTTGTGTGTGTGTGTGTGTGTGTGTGTGTGTGTGAGTGTGTGAGAGAGAGAGAGAGAGAGAGAGAGAGAGTTTTGGGGTAGGGATAGGAATGTCGGTTGTTTTGTTCATAGCTTGCGTAACCTTTCCTTCATATCACGTGTTTTCTTCTTTCTTTTGGCCTCCTGTCCTTTGGTGTCTTTTACTTTCTCTCTATCTATCTTTATGATACGTATATGTCTTTTTTCTTCTTTCTCTCTTTTTTTATGATACGTAAATCTGCCTTTTTCTTTCTTTCTCTCTTTCTTTATGATACGTACACCTGTTTATCCAATGCTGACTGAAGTGACATGCGAACAGAAACGGATTGAAAAAGGCAGCCAAGTGGTCCAAAGAGGAACAGCGTGAGCGATAACAGTCATGTGGTAGCACTGTCCGTTATCCAATCTGCTACGGTGACCAGCCAGTATCATGTCCACACCGTGGCTGGCTTCGGACACAAGAGTTAACAAATACCACAGATGACCCGCAAGGTCATTACCCTGCTAACTCATATTCAACTGATATGTCTTTTTTTTTTTTTTTTTTTTTTTTTTTTTTCTTCTTTTTTTATTTTTACCTTGTCCTAACTTCTGTGCCACCTCAATGGCATCGCACCCACGCCGCTCATTCCGACTCCTCTGTTCCACAGCCACAGCCCGGCCCGACTCGCGACAGCCCCGGTACCGGCAATCCACAAGGAGCAGTCAATGTCAAGTCGTCTCGAAGTAACCCACCGGAGGAGACACTGCACCGCCGCCAAGTCACTTGGTAGTGTTCAGTGGTGTCCGTGGATCCAACATACGCAGGACACCACCTACTAAGCCCCCTACCGACGACAATAATTGCTTAGTCGCGGAGCCGGCGTGAGTGAGCTTTCCCTCCGGAGGGCGCCACCACGTCCATCCAACGTCAGTCTCTATGAATTTGCCGATACTGGTGACCCCGACAGAATCAAACCAAAGCCATAGACGTAGAGAGGTGATCAAAACTGAGGTCACTATGTGAGCGGGGCATAAAGGGACACAAAATTTGAGACTTTTCTGTTAATGCTGATTGATGAGGATGAGGGTAATGTAGATGATACTAAAGATTTCCATTCCGGTCTGAGACTGCATGTTAGGGCTGTACTCTACACTACTTTCATAATATATTCCAGCGTCAACCAGGCTCGAGAGATACAGACACCTGCAGTGTTGATCAGGATATTTGAGAAACTCTCCCAGAGACGCATCCATTCAATGGATGACACTCGATGTCAGTCTTCCCAACTGAGCCCATAGCAAACTCAACTCTGGGTTGGAGCTGGTCGGGGCAGAAAAATCGGGGGTCTGATGGGAATCGAACCAACGACCTCCCAGGCGGGAGTCCGCGATGCTTACCACATCGCCACTGCGGCTAGTATGTCTTTGGTACCTAGAATGCTGGGTCACCACTAAAAGTTCCGGGATTATTGGCCAGTCACTGAACATCGGAACAGACTGAACCCGCTGGATCCCATGTAGAGTGAGAATTCCAGTTATTTGTGCAACAGTCAGATAACATCACGATAATGAGAGAGAGAGAGAGAGAGAGAGAGAGAGAGAGAGAGAGAGAGAGAGAGACGAAATGGTTCATTCATATGCATAGGCCATAGCTCCTCTATGAAGGGGGAGTGTGACATATTCTCAAGACAAAAGGAAATGGTATTGCACACCAGCCTTTTTCTGGGATAGCATTCTGCTTAAAAAACGAAAAAAGCAGAGGAGTCAAGTTACCACTTTCCGAGGTTAGTGAGGAGAAACAATCAGGTTTCGAAATGCCGGTATCTGACCAAGAGTTATGGTATGTTAGTGAGTTTCCTCCCCTTTGGAGATTGTCTCCCCCTTGGAGACTCAAAGCTTGCTGAAGGCTCATTTTGAGAAGCATTTATTACTCCCCATTCGCCCACTCAAGCACATGCTGTCAGTTAGGCAGAATTATCTACCACTGTAGATATGAATGCTTATCCCCCCTATTTCTTCAATATCTAAGACATAAGAGCAAGCTTTGTTTATATATATATATATATATATATATATATATATATGTGTGTGTGTGTGGGGGGGGGGGGGGGGGGGGAGGGGGGGGGGGGGGGGGGGGGGGGGGGGGGGGGGGGGGTGGGTGTTTGTGTGTGTGTGTGTGTGTGTGGGGTGTGTAAAACAATATTAAACCCCCAAAGCTTTCATTTCCTTAGCGCAATGCAAATGTCAAAGGTCAGCCCCGCGATAGTATATCATTTTGACGGATAGCACAGAAAAGGGGCATGAAAGGAACCCTTCTGACTGCTGTGACTGCTGTGTACGCTTTCACCGAAGTCCCCCCACAGTGAAGGCCAAGCAGAAAGCGGCAGTTGCTTCATGTATTGAAAGAGGCCATCACGCCTGATGCCAGACCCTGGTGATCCAGTGTGGTGTCAAGGTGAGTTCACATTCCTCTTGAGGCCCTTTATAGGACTTGGTGTTCCAGACCGCCGTCTGCAGTTGTGCTGGCAGGACGTCTTGTTGGCAGGATGCCTTGTTGTTGGCAGAATGTCTTGTTGGCAGGATGTCTTGTTGTTGGCAGGATGTCTTGTTGTTGGCAGAATGTCTTGTTGTTGGCAGAATGTCTTGTTGGCAGGATGTCTTGTTGTTGGCAGAATGTCTTGTTGGCAGGATGTCTTGTTGTTGGCAGAATCTTGTTGTTGGCAGGATGTCTTGTTGTTGGCAGGATGTCTTGTTGTTGGCAGGATGTCTTGTTGTTGGCAGGACGTCTTGTTGTTGGCAGGATGTCTTGTTGGCAGAATGTCTTGTTGGCAGGATGTCTTGTTGTTGGCAGGATGTCTTGTTGTTGGCAGAATGTCTTGTTGTTGGCAGGATGTCTTGTTGGCAGAATGTCTTGTTGGCAGGATGTCTTGTTGTTGGCAGGATGTCTTGTTGTTGGCAGGATGTCTTGTTGGCAGGATGTCTTGTTGTTGGCAGGATGTCTTGTTGGCAGGATGTCTTGTTGTTGGCAGGATCTTGTTTGTGGCTTGTTGTTGGCAGGATGTCTTGTTGGCAGGATGTCTTGTTGTTGGCAGGATGTCTTGTTGGCAGGACGTCTTGTTGTTGGCAGGATGTCTTGGGCTTGGTTGCGGGCAGGGGGATGTCCTATCTTCCTCTGGTTTTCATGAAAGACTGGGAGTCTAGATTCTCTCCGTTCTTCCTGCTAGTCTGGTGTCCAGTACGCGTTTGTCTTTCCGTGTCAAGTGGTGTCCACTTTGCGGTGTTGGCCGGCCGAATGTGGGTGTCGGTACTCTTAATCTCTCTGCGTGTGTGTGTGTGTGATTTAATACTGCAAAAGTATCAACATACGGTTGATATATTATGTTACCCTGTGGCCTCCCTCTCAGACATATCTTATCCTATCATATATCCTAGCTTTGCCTATACAATCTCCTCCCTCCCTCCCTCCTCTCTCTCTCTCTGCGATACATGGTTATCCGCAACGAATCAAAGTAAAATAACAGGTGCTGTCTTTCTTGATGTTCAGAAGGCTTTTGATCTTGTCCAACACAAAATAATACAAAAAAAAAACCCTTCATGTATACAAGACCAGAGCACGGTATTAGTCCTTGAATCATATCTGACCAACAGATCACAAGTTGTCTTTAGAAACAGCAGTTTTGGAGTGCCCTCAAGATTCCGTTATAGGGCCATTTCTATTCTGTTGTTTATAAATGATCTCCCATTACCAACTTCACACTAATGTGTCCTCATTCTAGCGCAACGGACTTACCGACAGTACAGAATGCCCTACAGCACGTTTTGGATTATGTCTGCAAATGGTATAACTATAATTCCACGGTAGTTCGTCCTAAGAAGACAAAACGTATGGTAATAACTTCTAAACAGAAGCATCTAACAAAAACTGTAAGTCTCAGTTTGACTTGAGATGGCAACTCCATAGAATACGTGCATAAGCACCGAGTCATGTGGGTAAACGATCTGAAGTGGCAGTCCCACATTGAATCTTTCGTTAACAAGCTGGTTTCGCAAAATCATGCGTAAACAACTGTAGTATATACACGCATGAGATTTTTTTTTCCAGTTGAAAATAACATGAAACAGTAACCAAGCACGGTAACTCTTGCTCTCTCGTAAGAAAACCTAGCACAGAATAACTTTTATGCAAGACTGGCATAGCCTTTTAACTTGTGTAAAAGTATGCAATTATTAAAACGAACAATGTATTAGTTGTGCATTATAAGCGTATGCCGACAAACCCTTCGTCGCGACAGTAATGACTCGGCAAAGATTTGAAATAAACAAAATAAATTATAGATAATAGATTTAAATGGGAACATTACATTAAAAAAAAAAATCAAAATTATAAAAACTCTTCATTATTTGCTTGAGAGAACCATTTCACACCCTCTCACAGGTAGGTCTATTTGTATTGCCTGCTCCTAGGCCTTATCAGTTTTGCCTGCTTCTAGACCTTATCTGTTTTGTCTGCTTCTAGGCCTTATCTGTTTTGCCTACTTCTAGGCGTTATTTGTTCACTACGTCAAACTCATAAAGGAAACAGGACTCATTGTGATCGTGCTCCAGGCGTCAAATAGAGACACACAACAGTCCATAATACTGTGGTGTTCTCACCACCAAGAGTTAAAAAAAAAAAGAATCCAGCAGCACCCCCAAAGCTGCCAGCGAAGGGTAGTAATGGAAGCAAACGAAAGTGTGGGGAAAAAAAAAAGTTGCTGAAAAACTACAGATATTATGCAAACGGTATAAAATGTAGGGGTCAATCTTTGAGCCTACGCCCGAGGATCCACCCACGGCTGCAAGGGAGACCAAAAGACAAACACAAAGACGGACAGAAACAAATGCAAATAGCCTTTTTTTCCCAGGCTGCCTCTCTCACATCAACTATGCATCTGAAGTCTGGGACTGTGCAGCAAAGAATCACCACAGAAAACTTTTTCTTAAAATCAAATTTTAATCAAATATGTTGAAAAAGTGCAGATGCGCCAAAAGATGACAGTGCGCCAAGATTTCAACACATAGGATCACACATCTGTGGGACACAAAAATACAGACACACAGTGTCAATGATAACTTGTAACAATATAAGTGAAAACAAAAGAAGAAGAAGAAGAAGAAGAAAAAAATACACAAGAAAAAACAGGTGACCTATTGTGCAAGTGGTTAACAATTAAATCAACTTACACTGTAAATATTCAACATTTGTTTTTCAAAGGCAGATATATGAAGACATGTTTTCCGGTCATCTCAATTACATCGTACAGCAGCAAATAAAGGTGGGATTGAGCCATAATTAGAGGGACTAAATGGATTACAGATGTCCACCTTGGGCCTGACACATATTGTCAACATGTAAACCCGCCGAATTACCATACCTGTCATACGTAAGTTGCCTTTTTCAAACAACTAATCCAATACATATGAATTCGTGTTTTTTTGCTTATATCAACTTTTAAAGAAAAGGTCTTATAAGGAGTCCACTTGGCAACAAAATCATAATGTACCATATTTGTGCGCGCTATGTATTCTTCCATATTGCATCTATATTTTAATTTAGTAGCAACGGCTAGCACAATAGGCATATTTCCATCTGATTTAGAGTGGTACACGTATTCTTCAGCAGATATCAAAATGAAGTAAAAGATCAGATCCATGCTTATATCTCTGTATCAGAACCAAGAATAGCCAGTGGTTCTGTAGTACATAAAGTTGACACATTGTGACATATTTCCTTCCTTGCATTCATCAAAGACTTCCAAAAATCTTGAACAACACCACAGTGCCAGAACATGATTATGAATAATGCTGTGCCTGGCACCACAGACAACTTAATTCAAACAATTCAAAAAAAAAAAAAAAAAAAAAGGAATGAGCTACAAAGATAATTCTGACACACACACACACACACACACACACACACACACACACACACACACACACACACACACACACACACACATACACACACACACACACTCTCTCTCTCTCTCTCTCTCTCTGAATGACTGTGGTACATTAACACGCTACTGTCGTTATCTATTAGATGACATGGATGACGCATAACAGGAAGAGAAAACTTAACTTGAGAACAAGAGAAATCAAAACAAAAGATTTGTTCACCGACATGGAATTACAACACACACACACACACGCACACACACACACACACCCACACACACACACACACACACACACGCACGCACGCACGCACGCACGCACGCACGCACGCACGCACGCACGCACACACACACACACACACACACACACACACCGTTCTTTGCCCCCTTTTCCTCCCATCCTGAAAGAAAAGGCAACTACTGGTGAGTGGTCCCCCAACGCTCGTGATTTTAAAACGTTTTGACAGAAATGGGCAAAAATGAATCCTCCAAGATTTAGAGAGAGAGAGAGAGAGAGAGAGAGAGAGAGAGAGAGAGAGAAGAGCTCATAACTCAACACTTTTGCTCGATCAAGAGAGAGAGAGAGAGAGAGAGAGAGAGAGAGAGAGAGAGCTTGTATTATCAAACACGCTAAAATAAAGAAACAAGCTTCACATCGGGGTCCGATGTCATGAATTCTCCCGCCGGCTCAAAATGAGGTGATAGCAACTGAAAGCGGAAATGGGCCCTTGACGTCACTGAAGTACATCCGGGGCACGCGCCAGAGCTCCGACTTGACTGATTGCACGGATATACATGTGCGTAAAAATAGACCCCCACTGGTAGCTCATTGTTCTTGTGACAGTGCTAAGCAGTGGCTTCCTTACTGCATGGAGTAAGGTTGGATGCCTTTTGCCGGTAGACGTATCAATGAAGGTGTCTTCTTTGCAACTTTATAGAAGTTGGACCTGTTAAAGGAAAGTAAACAAGTGTTGACGATCTGATGGGTTTGTCAG
>JADBJO010004621.1:187500-191958 GCA_016801955.1 Conus betulinus
CTGTCTGTCTGTCTGTCTGTTTCTCCCCTTCTCTGTCTCTTTCTCTCTCTCCGTCTGTCTGTCTGTCTGTCTCTTTCTCTTTCTATCTCTCTCTCTCTCTCTCCTGTCCGTCTGTCTGTCTGTCTGTCTGTCTGTCTGTCTCTCTCTCTCTCTCTGTCTCTCTGTCTCTCTGTCTCTCTGTCTCTCTCTCTCTCTCTCTCTCTCTCTCTCTCTCTCTCTCTCTCTCTCTCTCCCTACCTGTACTTGCTTTATTCTTTTTTTTAAAGGTCTCAAGCTATGACATTGTGTTTTCATATAAACTTTCATTGTTGCCGATACTCGTTCTGAGCTATTGAAAACCTTGAGTTTGTTTTTAGCAAATGCCCCCAAACCCCAAAACCAACCAACCAACCAACCATCCAACCAACCCAACCAACCAAACAACCAACCAAAACATCTTGATGAATATTCGGGAGGTGTTTCCGTGATGGATTAAAAAACATTGTTGCTGTTCATTGGAAGAATTTATGTAAAACTTGATAATGTAGTAGTGGTGTTTAAAATAAACAAGAAGACCTTGGAATAGACAAAAACATTATGCATATTGCTGCGTGTGTGCCAATTTGTGACTTAGATATTTTTTAAATTACCGAACAAGGATAGGGCCCGGAAATTTTTGGAGAAATATATAAGGTGGGTTGTGTTGACTCTGTCGACGACTTCTATGATTAAGCAGTGACTCTACTGTGCTCATCAGAAAACTGTTCCCCATTTTTCTGACCACAGTTGAGACATGTTTATGGAAGGCAGCCACTGCTTTCCTTGGGGGGGGGGGGGGGGGGGGGGGGGGGGGGGGGGGGGACAAACACAAAGACATATCTGGCAGACAGCTGATGGACCTGTGAACTATGTGTGACTGAGCTGTCTTGAGTGATAAAGAAGTTGATGACTTTGATGATGGTTATACTTGTATTTATATACCTTCGTCCAGGATTGTTTTTTTTTTTTTTTTTTTTTTAAATCACGTTTTAGAAATGTTTTCTTCCAGACATGTAGCATTGTTCGCATCGATAATCTAATGGATTCAGACCATCTGCTGGTGACGTTAGATAGTACTGTAGTAACAACTGATTCGTCTGATAACTAAGGCGGCAGTAATGATGGACGGGTTGAGAAAGCTTAGGCTTATGGAGTGAAGCTGTAGAAAGAGAAAATACAAAAGCAAAAAAAATACGTCTTGAAAGCATTTATGGATGACGAAAATTTCAACGGAAAATTCAAATCAGCAGAAGCAAAAATCGATAACATTCACTTAACGATTGAACTGAATATTTGAAACACTGCCCTGCCCTAACATGATAATGAGATTCAAAACGGAAGTCAAATGAATGTTCGGAATCTGCTTACCTTTGCATAGTAAAAAAAAAAAGATATTAAACTGATAAGACACACAAGAATGCTCCCTGGGATAAATAAAAACATAATGAAGCAAAAAAATAAAACGCAGACAGTTTTGATTGACAAGAGACGAAGTAGACAGGGAAAACTCATGTATAGTTTCAGAAAAAAAAAATGCTGACGACGATAAAAATCAATGAATGCTAAGAGGCAATCAATCAGAACTTTTGACAACAGATAACGTTAACTCCTCTATGTGCTTGAGAGGCTTAAATACATTAATTGGAGAGAGGGACACAGGCAAGTGTTCAAAGATCTCAAAACTTCCCGTCATTCCTCGGTGCTATTGTTAGTGATGGAATTTTCGAATTAAACGGCAACAGTGACAACGCTGAGCTCCAAAATAAACGAAAATCCACTGAAGAGAGAAATAACTAGAAGAAGATTGCACGACTATATGAACATTGGGGACACGAAAAGCTTGCAGGATTAATGGGGTCGTCATTGAATTTTTAAATGAAGTGGAAGAGATATTGATTTTATGATAACAAGATTATTAATGTCATTTTAGACAGAGTACTTACCAAAATGATGGACAAGAGCAATATATGTTCCAATCCATAAAAAGGTAACATAGACAACCCTGATAATTACAAAGGAGTTTCTCTTTTGAACATTGTTAGTAAATGTTCCATGTCAAATGTGAATATACGTTCGTATAGTTGGCTTGAAGAATAATGGCTTTAAGTACTAGAAAACCGAGCTGGATTTCATTAAGAAAGAAGAAAACATACTCCACACAGATCAGACTTTTCACTTATGCTCTTTAGTTTGGAAATTGTTAAACGAAACGATCTGAAGTTATTTGCTGCTTTTGTCGATTTTCTCCGTGCTTTTGACTCATTTCAAATAGGAAATTGTTGTAAGCTATTCGAGAGATGAGGTCAATAACTCAGGTGGACATGGAATCCTCTTGATTCCTGTCTGCTAGAGCTTTTTATTCTTCTGTTTGCAGACGATGTTGCGTGGTCCTCTGCAGCATCCTCGATTACTAAATCTTATGATGACTTCAGTTGGAATTGAATGAAGCCAAAACAAGGATAATAGTATTCAGGAAAGGCAGATATCTGTCCAACATTAGAAATGGCCATGTGATGGTAGTGAAGCAGAAGCTCTGGACAGTTGCCATCCTGGCTGAATCTTCACTGCGGTGCTCAATGAAGTCACAGCCCAAAATGGACCAGTTTGTCCCTCAGATCACGCGACTTTTGGCAATTTAAAAAAAAATCATAAACAAATCCACCATCTCGGAGCATGAAACATACACCATTGGAAAACTTTTTGTGCACACTGTAATCCACTTCTTCATGCTCTCTATCCTCCCACACAAGTCAGTTACACTTCTGAGCACTTGGTATGACCTACAGAGAATAGTATATTTATGATAACTGCATAAAACACAAGAATTTGACCACAAAATGCTTGATCCACTCAAAATCGTGTGATCGTGTTCAAAATCGTGTGATCGCGGGAACTGAGAGTAGGACAATTCAAATCCGTATAAAACTACGACAGAACACATGAAGAAACGGTCTAAGGGAAGCAACTGCAGAAAAAAGGCCCTAAGCTGTCCCTGAAACAAGATTATTGCCCTTTAATAAAAGGCGGTATGATTTAAAAATCGTCAAACGCTGTCGGAAGTATGCGTCCGACACGCCTTCGAGCCATGTGAACAGTGTCGGAAACCCGCTTCCGACAAGACTCGATTGAGTTAAATAGGCTGTCTAGCCAAGGTGAAAAATAGACTGTCTAGCCAAGATGAGAATAGACTGTCTAGCCAAGCTGAAAACAGGCTGTCAAACCAAGGAGGGAAAATAGGCTGTCTAGCCAAGGAGAAAATAGACTGTCTAGCCAAACTGAAACTAGACTGTCTAGCCAAGCTCATAAAAAATGCTAATTACCGACGGAATGGAAAAAAAAATGTTGAAGAGCTGAGGTAAGCGGAAAGGAGTATACAATGCGTGGCGCTCTCAGTGACTTTGTAATGAGGAAAACGTTTCTTTTTGTTGTTTGTTTGTTAAAACGTGTTCAAGCCAAGAATGGTGGATGTGTTTGTTCGGGGACTGATCTGCTTCTATGAAAAACAAAGACAGATACGAACCATACACCTCATTTAGATTTGTCTTCGAAACTTCAAGTGGTACTGACACAGTTACGTCTATAGGTGGTCTCCATGAATGATAATCATACAGATACAGTGACTACACAGCTAAAAAAGACTGTCTATTTTGTTTGAAATAGAATTAAAACAAATGAAACGCCTCTTCTCTTTTGGATTGCCATCTGTACTGGACCTAAGGAACAGATATTATGAACTTCCTTAATGAACAGATTTATTATGAACTCCTTAAGAAACAGATTTATTATGAAACTCCTTAAGAAACAGATTTATTATGAACTCTCCTTAACAGTTTTTCTGCACCTCTTGTAGCTCGCGTTTCTCTCACAGATTATTGGTTTAATTTAATTTTCATGCTTTCGACAGAGGGGAAAGTTTTGCCGATTTGATTTTACTGGGATAGTAATCCGCGCACAATGGGGGGGGGAACCGGGGCGTCTTGGGACAAATACCATCTTTCCATGGAGTGTCCGTTCAAAATGGGTTCGGTAGTTTTTTGAACGATTCGCGATGACAGACAAAAGACAGTGAGACAGACAGACAGGCAGACAAAGAAAGACAGGCAAACCACCAAACAGACGCTGGCGCGAAAGAAAACCTAAAAGGAGAACGTAAATAGCAGGATCGAACAAAAGACGCCCCCTACCCCCCCTTACCCACGGTGCGTTCTTTCCTTCGCAGGCAATGGCGTTATCAGCGCCAAGCTCGTGGTGTGCTGAGGGGAGTGGGGGCAGGTGGGACGTCGGGTTGGTCCGTGTGGAGTGAGGTTTCGCCGTCATCCTATGACAGTGTGAGCGGACACACGTCGACTGGGAAGGATGAGAAGGAATGCACAACGTTTCCTTTGCCTTCTTTCTCATGATCAGACGGCCCCGTTGAGTTTTCTTAGTCGCGCCTTGGGT
>JADBJO010004622.1:0-7500 GCA_016801955.1 Conus betulinus
AACAACGATGACGACGATTAGACCACAGAGAAAAAGTACCAGCACTTCGACTCGATGACAAGCTGACGACCTAAACGATGAAAGCTAGGAGAGGCAGGTAGCATACGAAAATCCAGGAGAAGAACCACAGAAAGGAGCACAAGCCAATGGCCTGAAACCGACCTCCAATCGGATTACTCTCCTCCATTGTAACGCCTGACGAGCATTTGTGCCACGGGAGATAACCAGCCCAACAGACTTGGAGCGGACCATGTCATGTACTCCACGTCTCGGGAATGATCAGAAATCCTGCTCGTTGAGATGTGGAAGGGGACTGGGGAGGGGGGGGAGATATGAGGGAATGAGGAGCTGGGTTGATGAGGGGATGGACAAGAGAAAAGGAAACATAGGCGGGAGGCACATGGCGATGGGGAGAGAAGATGGAGAGGAGATCAAGTTGATGTAGAGATAGGGACCCCGAGGAGGAGAGAGAGGGTTTCGGGAAGGTGGAGGGAGTGGGAAGGGGAGGGGGGTACAGTGTGGTGGAGCTATACTCACTCACACGTCCTGATGGAGAGGGTACATGATAAACGTAGTTTATCAACAATGAATTGGTCTCGCCTTATCCTCGTTAAATGCAGTCTGTATTAGTCCAACATCCTGACCCCAATGAATGTCATTCTGATCACTGCCAAAGAATGATTCATTATTGTCCAAATCCCAGGATTCATTATTGTCCAGATCCCAGGATTCATTATTGTCCAGATCCCAGACTTTCATGGCCTTTATAGTTATCCCGAATTCAGACTGTAGTTGGCCAACACAGCTTTACTCTTATTGTAATTCCAGAGTGCCCCCTGTCCAGATATTCTTTATCATTATCCTGATCTGAGACCATCCAGTAATGCTAACCAAAACACCGTTATCCTAGTCTCATATTGTCCCTGTCCGATAATGCTTTATTACTATCCTGATTCCAGATGATTCCTGTCCAAATAATGCTTTATCATTATCCTGATTTCAGATTGTTCTTCTCAAATAATGTTTTCTTGTCCTGACACTGGACTCGCTGTCTGTCCAATAATGGTTTATTACTCTCCTGCTCCCAGACTGTTGAGGTCTAATCATGCTTTATTACTATCCTGATCACAAGTCAAGTCAAAGTCACTTTATTGAGGTTCAAAGAATGAGCTTCATAGCTGTCTTTCATCCTGTCCTCACAGACTGTTTCTCTTCCAATAATAGTCTACTATCATACTGATCCCCGACTGTCTTTGTCCAAACAATGCTTTTTTTTTTTTTTTTTTTTTTTTTTTTTTTTTTTTTTTATCCTGATCCGTGATCCTCGACTGTCTCTGTCCCATAATCCTTTACATTTTTTTTTATCCTGATCCCAGACTGCCGTTGTCCAGTAACGCAAATTATCGCCCCGATCCCAGGATTTCCCTGTCCAAAAATGCTTTATTGTCATCCTGATCCTGGCTTGTCACGTTCCAAAAAAACGCTGTATTATCGTTCTGATCCGAGACTGCCTCTGCCCAACAATACTTTATTATCATGCTGATTCTAGACTTTTCCCTGTCCCCAAAATGCTTATTATCAATCTGACCCAAAAACCATTGTTGTCCAATGCTCTCCTATTGTTATCCTATTCCCAGACCGTCTGCGTCCAATAATGGTTCATTATTGTTATCCTGACCTCAGACGGTCGTTATCCAGTAATGGTTTATTATTATCCTGACCATCCATCGGGCCATAGTTCTCACTACACTGCTCTATGGCTGTGAAACATGGACGGGTTTACCAGCGTCACGCCAGGAAACTGAAACCATTTCCACACCACCTGCCTCAGAAGACTCATGGGCATTAAGTGGCAAGATAAGATTTCGGACACTGCAGTCCTCACTTGTGCTGGGCCTGCCTAGCATCTTCACCATCCTGATGCAGTCACAGCTTCGCTGGGCAGGTCATGTAGTTCGCATGCCAGACCATCAGCTGCCAAAGAAACTATTGTTTGGCGAACTACAACAAGGAAAACGCTCTCTCATGGAGGCCAGAAGAAACTTTTCAAAGACAACCTCAAATCTTTCCTGAAGCCTTCAACATCAGCCCACACACATAGGGAACAGACTGCCAGGACAGAGACGGGTGGCGATCAGTTGTCCGCAAAGGCGCAGAAACCTGTGAAAGCAACAGAACTGCTGCAGCTGAGCAGCGCAGAATGATCAGGAAGACCAGTGTCAACAGATCTCCAACTGCGCCGCCATCCCCTGCTGTCCATACTGTGGTAGGTCTTTCCGGGCGCAGATCGGCCTGACCAGCCATCTACGCACTCACCCCCTCCCAGATGGTCTTCGTTCGTCTCGACGGACAGCAACAACAACATTATCATCCTGATCACTGACGATTTGTTGTACATTAACGCTTTTTTTATTTCGAGGGTTGACTGCCCAAACCCAGTATTTATTCCCATATAATATATGGTATGTGAGATACTGGGTCTGGCAGCGGTGTATGCTTCGGTATTATCCTGATCCTAGACTGCTGTTTTCCATTAATGTTTATAACCATCTTGATCCAAGACTGTCGATGTCTCATATGCTTTACTATTAACCTTTTTTTTCAGACTGTCGTTGTCTCTGATACTTTATTCATATCCTGATCTTCAACTGTCGTTGTTTCAATAATGCATTAGTTTTATCCTGACCCCCAACCGAATCCGGATGTTTCATCATATGAAACAAGATACTTGAATATAGGTTTTCTGTCATCTTTTTGATTATAACGCTTCAGTTATTCAAAACGGAATCTCCTTGGTTTCGTAATAACAACGATTTCTTTCTTGACGTTTGCATCTACTTGAGGGGAGTTTCGTTTTCGTCGTCGTTTGGAGATGTTTTCCCAAGAATACTTAATTACCAGTGTGGGGTGTTACAGACATAAAGACACACAGCACACCCAGACACCCACACAACGCGCCCACACACACACAACACACACACACACAACACACACACACCCACGCACCCACCACACACACACAGACGACACCACATCGACACACACAATGCACGCGCGCGCACACCACACACACCACACACACCCAGGAGAGCGGAGAGAGAGAGATGAGGAGGGAGACAACAGACAGACAGACAGACATACAGAGAAGAATAAGAAGAAGAAGAAGACAAGAAGATAGAGAGAGAGAGAGAAGGAGATCGAAGAAGAGAAGAGAGATAGAGATAGAGAGATCGAGAGATTGGAGAACTGAAGGGATGGTGGGGTGCAAGGGAATCAGACAGACATATACATGAAGAGGAGAGAAAGCGAGAGGAGGTGGAGAGAGGAGAGAGAGAGAGCGGAAGAGAGAGAGCGAGGAGAGAGAGAGTAGAGAGAGAGAGAGAGAGAGAGGATTGTTGACTGTTTTTCAACAGCAACAGATCAAAGCATGAGGGAGGAGGCGGGATAGGGGGATTTTTGAAGGTAAACCAGCATCTTTAAGCTGTCCAAGCATATAACAGCGCATTCATTTCCCCTATCCCATGCCCCATTTCCGTGCACCACTGCCACACACACACACACACACGACTACCAATCACACACTCCAAGCTTCCTTACGCATACAAACGCACGCACCACTGCTCACTGCACGCACGCACGCACACCACGCACGCACCACACACACACACGCGCTGCTAGCGCCTCGCACTGGCAAAGCACACAGACAAACCAGTACCTCACACCCGATCACTCGCAGCAACACACCACGGATTTGCCTCCTCCAAGGAATGCATTAATTCATAGTGCTGTTTTTCATTTTCGCAATCTGGAGAGTTCTTCTTTCTCTCAATGTGAAAACAAATGGCAAACATGAGATTGAAGATGAAGAAGGAGAGAGAGAAGAGAGAGAAGAGAGAGAGAAGAGAGAAGAAGAGATATCGAAGAAGATGAGTGTTTGTGTTCTTTTGGTGTGTGTTTGTACGTGCTTGCGTGTGTTGTGGTGTGTGTCGTGGGTGTGTGTGTGTTTGTGTGTGTGTGTGTCTTGTGTGTGGTTTTTTCAAGCACCGAGCAAGTGCTCCACACCAATGGGTCTACACGCACACACATGTGTTTGCGTGCTTCCAAATAAGTTATCGTCCCCTAACCAAATGAACCCATTGAGAAGCACGGTGTTTTGACATTTGTCACACACACCACACATACACGACACACACACACACACACACACACACACACACACACATGCGCCGCGGCACGCGCGCACGCACGCACACGCACGACGCACGCACGCACGCACTCCACGCACACCACACACCACAACACACACATACACACACACACGCACGCACGCACACACACAACACACATACGCACCGACTCGCGCACGCAAGCACGCACGCACAAACCCACGTACGCCACACACGCAAGTTCACACCCTGCGTAGCTATCACGCACAGATTTTATGCATTCAATGATAGGCGATTGACCCTAAGGACCGCAAGATAACCGCACAGATAACGTATGTGAAAAAGGAAGAGGATTGAAGCAAGATTGATGAAGAAGAAGAAGAAGAAGAAGAAAAGAACAAGAAGGAGGAGGAGAGGAGGATGAGGAGAGCAAAGGCAGGATGAGGCACAGGAGCAGGGCCAGGAAGGAGTAGAAGGAGGTGGGTGGAGATTAGGATGAGGCAAAAGAAGAGGAGAAGCGAAAGGAAGAAGGAGAATGAAAGAATGTGGCGCAGGATTAGGAAGAAAAGAATAAATAAAGAAGAAGAAGAAGAAGAAGAAGAAGAATAAGAAGAAGAAGAAGAAGAAGAAAGATGAGGAGAAAGAAGAGAAGAAGAGGAAAAGAAGAAGTAGAAAGCAGAGATGGAGGAAGAAGGAGGAAAAGAGAGAAGAGCATTGGATGAGGAGGAAGGAAAAGAGGTGTGTAGAGAAGAGGTGAAGGAGGAGGAGAGAAAATCTGATGAAAAAGGTGGAGGAGGAAGGCGGGGGGGGGGGTTGCAGAATAAGCGAGAAGGAGACGGAAGAGGAGGCGGACAGTGGAAAGGAAAGAGAAGAAGCAGAGAAGAAAAAGAGGAGGGAAGAGGGGAAGAAGAAGAAACAAGGAGGAGGAGGAAGAACGAAGGAGGAGGTTAGATCAGTAGGAGAAGTTGGGAGAAGGAGGGAAGAAGAAGGAAAGAGAACAGCAGTAATCAGAACACCGACTTCGTGAGGAAAAAAGCTGGGGGAATAGGAGAAAGAAGAAGAAGAAGAAGAAGAAGAAGAAGGAGAGGATCAGGAGAAGATTGAAGGAGGAGTAAGGAGGAGTAGGACGCGAGAAGAGGAGGAAGAATCCCCAGACCGAAAAGAAGGAGAATAGCCAGGAAAGTCAGAAAGGCCATAACAAAGAATGATGGAGGAACGAGAGAGGATGCTTCGAGTCTGAGAGAAGAGAAAGAGGAGAGGGCTGTAGGAGGAGAGGAGGAGAAGGAGGATCTAGCTAGCAGACGGAAAAAGCATCCTTCCGGCTCGCGGAAATTACAGTACTGGCGACACATTCCGTTTTCGGCAGACACCACCTGCTGCCCCTCTCCAGACAAAGATCAGGGGAAGGGAAGACAATCCACCTTAGACCCTTAAGCATCTCCTGTTTTCAGTGACTACCACTCCCAGCCCATGATATGGGGACCCCAAACAAACATCACCTGGATCCTTAAACCCCCCCACATCCCCCACACCGCCCCAGACCCCCCCCCACCCCCAACCATCACCCCCACCCCCCCCAACCCCTGTACCCCCCACCCCCCACCCCACCCACTGTCCTGGCCAATGCAGGAAGAAGAGATGGGCCGCCTTTGTTGTGTGTGGAGTGGGCCAGACAGAGAGGGGGGAGGGGAGGGGGAGGGGACGCCCACGATTCGACGACTAACTCCCCATCCTTAGTTAAACGAGCTTCCTGACACAACGCATGTCCATCAGGGTGACACTATCTCCTTACGCCACGTACGCTTCAGCTCATCTGTACACAGAAGCGTAATGGAGAGGGGTGGAGCAAGCAGGTAGAGAATAGGGAAAGAGAGAGAGAGAGAGAGAGAGAGGAGAGAGAGAGAGAGAGAGAGAGAGAGAGAGAGAGTGAGGAGGGAGGGGGGAGGCGTGAGGGAGGAGGGGGGAGGCGGTTTCCGGAACTAGAAATTGTTTCCGGAACTAGGAAGCAACAAAAAAAAAAAAAAAAAAAAAAAAAAAAAAAAGCTAGGGCACGAGGGACTTGCTGTCATGTCTGGTGCTTGGAGCACTGTCGAGCCAATCTGTTGCCTTGGCGCGCATGGGTGGAATGATTGGGCAAAAATGATGCCAGTCGTCTGTGTCAGATGGGAAGCGTAACAGATTTAACCCCTCTGCGTTCTGTTCAAATCTCCATTCTTGAAACTCCTCTGACTGTAAAAAAAAAAAAAAAATCTGACGTCCCCATCTAGTTTGATAGATATCTGTGAGTTAACTAGAGTGTGAACTTGACACTCCTCTTGTATAGTGGACGTCTGCTGGGTGAACCAGAGTGTAAACCTGACGTCTTGCTTGTATAGTGGATTTCTGCTGGGTGAACCAGAGTGTAAACCTGACGTCTTGCTTGTATAGTGGACGGTCTGCTGGGTGAACCAGTGTTTAAACCTGACGTCTTGCTTGGTGTATAGTGGACGTCTGCTGGTGTGAACCAGAGTGTAAACCTGACGTCTTGCTTGTATAGTGGACGTCTGCTGGGTGAACCAGAGTGTAAACCTGACGTCCTGCTTGTATATAGTGGACGTCTGCTGGGTGAACCAGAGTGAAACCTGACGTCCTGCTTGTATAGTGGACGTCTCTGCTGGTGAACCAGAGTGTAAACCTGACGTCCTGCTTTAATAGTGGACGTCTGCTGGGTGAACCAGAGTGTAAACCTGGCGTCCTTGCTTGTATAGTGGACGTCTGCTGGGTGAACCAGAGTGTAAACCTGGCGTACTGCTTAATAGTGGAACGGCTGCTGGGTGAACAAGAAAACATATTTGACGTTTCATGCGCGTGCGCGTGCGCGCGCGCACGCACACGCACGCACGCACGCACGCACGCACGCCGCACACACACACACACAACCACAACACACACACACACACACACACCACACACACCAACACACACACACACACACACACCACACACACACACACAACACACACACCACACACCACACACACACACACACACACCCACACACACAACACACACACACAACACACACACACACACACACACACGCACACACACAACACAGACACAACAGACACACACACACACACACACACACACACACACACACACACACACAACACACCCCTCCGCCTTCGGTTCACATGAGCCGGGGGTCTCAGTCGATAATAACTGATTAGCGTGGACATAAGAACCCTCACCATTCATCGCTCGTCTTATGAAGTTCGGTCAAGAGAGAGAGAGAGAGCGAGAGAGGAGAGAGGAGAGATGAGAGAGAGAGAGAGAGAGAGAGAGAGAGAGA
>JADBJO010004622.1:12500-20000 GCA_016801955.1 Conus betulinus
CCCCCTTCCTATCTTCCCTTCCCTTTCCTACCTTCCCTTCCCTTTCCTACCTTTCCCTTCCCCTTTCCTCCCTTCCCCTTCCCTTTCCTACTTTCCCTTCCCTTTCCCTTCCCTCCCTTCCCCCTTCCCTTCCCTCCCTTTTCCCTTTCCCTTCCCTTTCCTACCTTTTCCCTTTCCCTCCCTTTCCCTACCTTCCCTTCCTACCTTTCCCTTCCCTTTCCTACCTTTCCCCCTCCCTTTCCTTTCCTCCCTTTCCCTTCCCCCTTTCCCTTCCCTTTTCCTACCTTCCCCTTCCCTTTCCCTTTCCCTTTCCCTTTCCTCCCTTTCCCCTTCCCTTTCCTACCTTTCCTTCCCTTCCTACCTTTCCCTTCCCTTTCCTACCTTTCCCTTCCCTTTCCTACCTTCCCTTTTCCCTTCCCTTTCCTCCCTTTCCCTTCCCCCTTTCCTACCTTTCCCTTTCCCTTTTCTACCCCCTACCTTTCCCTTCCCCTTCCTACCTTTCCCTTCCCTTTTCCTACCTTTCCCTTCCCTTTTCCTACTTTCCCTTCCTTTCCTCCCTTCCCCTTCCCTTTCCTACCTTCCCCCTTTCCCTTTCCTCCCTTCCCTTTCCCCTTTTTCCCCCTTCCCTTCCCTTTCCTACCTTTCCCTTCCCTTTCTACCTTTCCCTTCCCTTTCCTACCTTTCCCTTTTTTCCTACCTTCCCTTTTTTCCTACCCTTTCCCTTCCCTTTCCTACCTTTCCTTCCCTTTTCCCTACCTTTCCCTTCCCTTTCCCCTTTCCTACCTTCCCCTTTCCCTTTCCTACCTTTCCCTTCCTTTCCTACCTTTCCCTTTCCCTTTCCTACCTTTCCCTTCCCTTTTCCTACCTTCCCCTTCCCTTTCCTACCTTTCCCTTCCCTTTCCCCTTTCCCTTCCCTTTCCTTCCCTTCCCTTTCCTACCTTTCCCATCCCTTCCCCTTCCCTTTCCTACCTTCTTCCCTTCCTTTCCCTTCCTTTCCTACCTTCCCCTTCCCTTTCCTACCTTTCCCTTCCCTTTCCTTCCCCTTTCCTTTTCCCTCCCTTTCCTACCTCCCCCTTCCTTCACCTTTCCCTTTCCTCCCTCCCTTTCCCTTTCCTACCTTTCCCTCCTTTCCTACCTTTCCCTTCCCTTTCCTACCTTTCCCTACCTTTCCCTTCCCTTTCCTCCTTCCCCTTCCCTTTCCTACCTTTCTCTTCCCTTTCCTGCTTTTCCCTTTCAGACATTGAATGTAGTGTGCGAATGACGCAAGATGATCGGTTCATCACCTGGAGGATGGTCATTTGCCTCGGAGGACAGACTGGCCAGTGGGGTCATGTTTAGGGGCGTTATGAGGGCGCAGACCTCATAGGTTTTATGTTCTATTTGACACAGGAGGTGTCGTTGTGTTGTCGAAAGGCCACGAACTGGCTTATAATAGGCATGTGCACTTCCAGGAACTTTTTTACCCAGTTAGATTAAGAATAGACTTTTTTTTTTTTAACTGAGAGGAGGCACAAAATATAGTTTGTAACTCGACATAAGGTCGAGGAAGTTGTGCAGAATTTTGCAGCAATGCTGAGGCTGAATTATCGACTGAAAAAAAATGTTTTGTAGGTCCTTCAGAACCACGATTTTTTTTTTTACTGAAAGAAATTGTTGCGACACGTTTGAGACCAGCTTGTAAAAAGAAAAAACATTTGTGAGTTCGTGAGGGCCTGGTTGATATTTTGTCTTGAAACGCGTGTGTATAACAACAATCGCTTGAAACCAAAGTAAGAAATATATCATGCCATGATGTCAAACTTTAATCGTTCATCAAGCGGGAGAACTCTGTTCTGTCTATCTGTCTGCTTGTGTGTTGACGTTGAGCGAGCGAGAGTTTGAAATGCGTCTTTTTCTTACATTTCCCTCCCCTTTCCGAAACTTTTCACAAGTTTTTTCCTATCTTTTTCCCTACTCTTTGATCTTTTTCGACCTTTTTCGCTTTTTTTCTATCTAACTTTTTGTTCCTTAAATTTACTATTTACTGAGCAGACTTTCAATAGACGAAAAGGCCACACACAGGCCCACACACGCGCGCGCACACACACACACACACACACACACACACACACACACACACACACACACACTTATCTTTTAAAAGGTGAAGAAGCTCCGTGGTGCATTCCATGTCATGTGCCACGCACAGTGCAACATATTCTTTTAGGTTGTTGGGACTTGTTTCGATGTGAGACACAAACACTTTACAGCAGACTCCATGAAAACCCTGTTCAGAGATGTCCCACATGACGTGATCTTTGAGTTTCTGGAAGAGATCAGCATTTTCCATCTGATCTAGGATTTTACGGAAAGAAGATTTTCTAACGAAGTTTCTGGTACGCTCTTAGAAGATGTATTTTAAAGAGATTGTGTGTGTGTGTGTGTGTGTGTGTGTGTGTGTGTGTGTGTGTGTGTGTGTGTGTGTGTGTATTTGATAACTTGTGAATTGATTTTAACGTGGTGACAGCCATGATATGGCCCTTTGCGGTCGGCTGGGCTATAAGCAGCGTTACCTTACCTTACCTTACCTACACCCGCCTGCGTGCGCACACGCACGCACGCACGCACGCACGCCCCCCCACACAAATACACACACTCAGACACAAAACATACATATTACTCTCTCTCTAAGTCTGTGTGTGTGTGTGTGTGTTGTGTGTGTGTGTGTGTGCGCGCGCGCGCGCGCGTGCGTGCGTGTGTGAGTGCTTGCGTGTGTGTGTGTGTGTGTGCGCGCGCGCGTGTGTGTGTATCTGTGTATGTGTGTCTGTCTGTCTCCATCCTTCGCTCCCTCCCTCCCTTCTTTCTCACTTTCACTATTTCAAATAGAGTATTGATGGGCATGTCTAACAATCAACAGTCCATGAAGACACAAATCACACGCCCCCCATCCCTTTCTTTTGGTCCTTCCCGTTGGGGACACTCTCCACCTCCGCTCCCCCACCCCCACCCCACCCCACTCCTCTGTCCGTCCCCGCCCCACCCTCTCCTTTCCACCCCCTCTCCCCCTCCTAGTCTCCTAGTTTAGTCGGCTTCCCCCTTCACGCCCTACTGAGTCATCATCGAACAAGAACACATCGAGCCCAAATGTGATCGCACTTTCCTTTCTTCCTTTCTCCTTCCCACCTTCCTCCTTTTACTTTCTCCGCTGTCCAGTCGTCGCATTTCATAGGTGTCAATTACCTATACGGTTTTCCCGTATTCCTGTACAGGTAACCTACGATTTCGGGTCTGCACGGCCGTACACAAGTTTCAGTACGGGTAAAACTGATTTATACGGGCAAATCTTAAATCACTGAGGCAAATTGCGAGGTGAACAAATTTTCATAGCAGACGACACGGTCTCTTAGCACTGAGACGGGAACGAACTAAGTAGATGATCGGTCATGCGCAGAATTTTGTTTTTATTGTTCCGGTAATCTGCGCATGCGCGGTTCTTTCATCAACTTCCATTTGTGGCTTGTTTGAATCGAGAATGGCTGCGAATTCCCCTGCAGCTGAAAAGGCTCGAGTTGGTAGTGGGCGACACCTCAAGGAGTGTGTGTGTGTGTGTGTGTGTGTGTGTGTGGTGTGTGTGTTGTTCTGCCTGATACTGAGTATTACATTGTATTCATAGCAGCTTTTGTTTCATGTTTTTTGCGTTTTCCGTAATGTATAAGGTTTGGGGGCTCGGAATAAGGGGGAAAGTACTTTTCAATATGGGAAGTTGTAAAACGAGGAAAACTGGGTAGACACCTATGCACGTTTTTTTTCCTCCTGAGATGGTGAATCATTTCCAAACCGGGACGTGACAGATGGCGATCGTGTCAATAGGGCGGGGAATGTCGTGGTCCCTTTGTACTGCACGACGCCGTGCCAATACCAGCATGCGTTGTGGTCGTGACGTCGTCAACGTTGACCGTGCCGACAGCCAGGCAGCTAGCAATTCGTGAAGATAGATTTGCATCGGCAGTTTAGCCCAAATTACAGTCTGCAATACTCTCAACACTGTATGTGACGTCTCCAGGAATAAGCCATCACGGAATGAAGAAATAATGGTAAGAAAGGTAAGAATAGAAAAGAAAAAAAGAACAAAAGAAAAACAGACGAATGTATAAAACAAACATGATGCAGTCCAGCCTTTAAGCACATTGTTCCTGTTCCGTGCAGCTGATTTTTTTGTGTGTGTGCTTCTTTCTTTTTGTTTGATTTGTTGTGTGTGTTTGTGTGTGGGTGGGTGGGGGGGGGGGGGGGGGGTGAGGGGGGGGGTGGGGGGGTGGGGGGGGGGGGGGGGGTGGGGAGGGGGGGGCGCAAGGGCAATTCATAGGGGGGGGGGGGCGGGGGGAGGGCGGGGCGAGGGGGTATGCCAATCGCGTCAAGGTCACCAATCTACACCCAGAACTCTCGGTACTCTCTTCTTCCTACTCCAATCTGCCTCTCTCTCTCCTCTCACACTCGTCCTGCCCCTCCCCTCAAAATCTAAACGGGCCTGTCTCTCTCCTGCTGGTCTCTCTCGTCCTCTCTCTCACCTCTCTCCTCTCTCCTCCTTTCTCCCCCCCCTCCATCTCTCTCGGGTCGCTGCTGGGTCTGTTCGTTCAAATCCTCGTGCCTCCACTGATCAACAAGGACAGGACAATCCAAAAGCAGGAGTTTCACCCTTAATACTTTTGCTCTTTGTTCAATCCATTATCCTGGCTGACAGGTTATGGCGTGGAACGCAACACTCAATTCCAAAAGCCAATTTTTGTTTTCATATTTGTTTCCATTATCCGTATGACTACCAGTCTGGCGTAGAACTCAATCAAACACCACATCTTTGTTTTCAGGTACAAATCTGGTTGTATTGTTGTTTTGTGAATCGTTTCATTATAGATCATTGCTTGCATATGCACAATAGCTGACGAGAACATCCTTTCTTAATCCCAAATGTCGATAAAAGATAGAAAATCTTTTTTTACCCTTGTGTGTTGCTGCTGACATTGGCACAACCCTGATCTCTCAAACATTCATGTCCACTTAACCCCAAAATCCGAAGACAGAATCTCTGTGTGTGTGTGTGTGTGTTGGGTGTGTGTGTGTGGTGTGTGTGTGTGTGTTACATCGGATTGCTGACTTGGTGTTAACCTCATTTATTCAAATACCACAGTTCACAGAACTAATCTTTTTAAACATATTCGAGCTTTTTTTTCAGAAAAAAGGGAAGAGCGAATAAAGGACGAACGCACACACACACCACACACAACACACAGACCCCAACACACACACAACACACCCACCACGCACTGCACGCAAAACGACGCACGCACGCAACACCGCAACGCACGGCACGTCACGCACGCCACAAACAACAACAACACGCACACAACACGGCATCAACACACTTTCACCACACGACTCACAAATCACGTGAATGGTCTTGCTTACTCACTGTCCCGGGGACACTTTGATGGTACCCGGAAGATGACCGTCTTGACCCACGTGATGCAAAAGAAAATGTCGACCCAAAAAAACTCGTCAATTATAGGCCAGACCTGTTCGCTAATCAGTAGAATTGTACCCAAGTTAAGCCCGTCCCACCCCCCTGGTGCCAGGCACCCCCCCCCAATTCGTTGCAGCCCCCTTCGTAGTACCCCCCCCCCTTAGATGGTCCCTGCCCCCATGAGCTTCCCCCCCCCCCCCCCCCCCGCTTTTTCCCCTCTTGTTCCCTGCCCCCCCCCCCCCTGTAATTTTCTCCTTGGCCGCCTTCTTCTCGTTCGAGTCAGTGCCGTCAGAATGCCGATGGTGGGTTGGGTTTTTTTTCGTGTCCGGGTGCTCTGTTTCATTAGAGAGGATTTTACTGGAGGTTTTGTACGCGTGTCGTGTATTTTAGCCTCAAAATTCTTGTCTTCCCTTTCGTTTTCTGAAGGGGTTGGAGGACAAAGAACTCTCCGAGGTATCATACAGTAAATTGACGCCAATTGACCAGTAAAATGGTAATTCAGGACATTGCTATTTCTCTTTTCTTAAAGGCATTATATAGATATATAGCAAAATTACTGATGACTTGTGCGTTTTTGTGATGCTAAAAGTAACGTTTAATCTGAAGTTACTGGGATTGTTATAAATTTTGGATGGATTAAACTGTTTCTTAAATCATCAAAAGTAGGACAACAAAAAACAAAGCGAATTTCATCATCAGCGGAGGATGTGCACAACGGGCATACTGTCCTAAATTCATCGTTCCTTTTGTATCTTGAACTATGTACTGATAAATTAGACATTCCAAATCTAAATCTTGTCAGAGTGTATCGAATAAATCAATCCATACCCTATAGTAAGTATGGCTCCAGATCATGCGATGTCTTGAATTTCCTGTATTCTATAAATCTGTTGCTATCATTCATATGGTGATTCCAGTTCTGCCACCTGCAGTCGATTAGTCTTTGCTTTTAAACATCTTTATAAAGGAATTTTATGCACCCACGCCTTGGTATTCCCATACGTAGGAGAAGCCATAGCTATTCAAAATATCACGAACTTTTGAGGCCCAATCTACTTTTCCTGTATTGGCCAAATTTAATAACTCTGTTCTGTTCTGTTCTGTTCTGTTCTGTTCTGTTCTGTCTCTCTCTCTCTGAATGCGTGCGTGTTAGTGTGTGTGTGTGAGTGTGTGTGTGTGTATGTGTGTGTGTTTTCTGTATGTGTGTGTGTGCGTGCGTGCGTGTGTGTGTGTGTGTGTGTGTGTGTGTGTGTGTGTGTTTCTCCTCTGTCTCTCTCTCTCCTCTCTGTCTCTTCTCTCTCTCTCGCTCTCTCTCTCTCTCTGTGTGTGTGTGGTGTTTGTGTGTGTGTGTGTGTGTGTGTGTGTGTGTGTGTGTGTGTGTGTGTGTGTGTGAAGACAGGTCATTGAAGCATTCCAGCCACTCAGTCTCGTGCAAGGAGAAGCAGCAACTCTGCTCCATGCACCACATGACCTGCTCCTATTCATGTGGCAGAAAGTAAAAAGGTTTAAATTGCTAAACATACCGACATAACAGTTTTCACATTTGAACAACCAAGCAACATTAGTGTTGCATGTGTTCATTATTATTATTATCATCAGACATATTACGAGCTATCGACCTCTGTCACAAACTTCTGGTCAGAAGAGCAGCTAAGCCAGAAACTGTGCTATTGCCTTCCTTCATTATATTTTCACACCATTTCTGAGAGACTTATGATTCTTAAGTTTTACATAATCATTCAAAGCTTCGTTTTGAATGTCATTTTGACTTGTGGCTTTGTCATCGATCTGTATTGTGTCATTGTTTTCATTATCAGTATCCCCCCCCCCCCCCCCCCCCCCCCCCCGTCCATCCCCACCCCATTATCACTTTCTCCCACCCCTCTCTCAATTCCTCGTCTCCTATCTAGTTTCTTCCCTTCTTTGCGTGCTGCTGGACAACGAAAAAGAGGTCGGCCAAAGAACACGTGGCGCAGGGACCTGGAAGCAGACATCAGGAACATGGG
>JADBJO010004622.1:35000-40000 GCA_016801955.1 Conus betulinus
ACACACACACCCTCTGTCGGTGTTCCCTCTGTACATAGATTTTTGTGTCCTTTAGTATTTTCATATTTCATATTTAAGAGTGATTTTCCCATTAATTTATATTAATAAATATTTTTTTTTTCCTTTCTTAAAATTCTTTTGGCCCCGGAGGGCTGGATGTAAAAAAGCAGTGATGCTTATTCCATTACCCTCTGAAAATAAACATCTTTGTTCGTTCGTTCCGTTCTCCTTCTCTCTCTCTCCTCTCTCTCTCTCTCTCTCTCTCTCTCTTCTCTCTCTCTCTCTCTCTATCTCTCCTTTTTTTGGAGTGGGTAAGAGGTGGGGAAGAGGTGGGGGCCGAAGAAAGTGTGGGAGAGGGAAGGAAAGAGGGTAGATTTGTGTGGCTGCAGTGGTGAAACACGTGAAACCGGATGGAGCAGAGGGGGGGGGGGGGGGGGGGGCTTGGAAGGAGTGATGTTTGTCCACTTTTTCCGCCACTAAATAATACGGCTGCACTGACTTCAACAGGCGTGAGGAATTGTGCATGTTTGCAATTTGTTTGTTTGTTGGTGGTGGTTTTTTGGTTTTTTTTTCTTTTTTTTTTTAGTACTTAATGATTCTGATGGTTTTTGTAAATTAAGAAAATAATTTGCATGGATTGAAATGAATGACCATTAACTGCACGAGCCATTCCACACTTAACTAACCTCACATTTGCAAGTATCCAAGTTAGCCTCCACACTATACACAGGGCAGTGTGTATGTACGCATGCATGCACAAGTTAAAGGAGGACAAATTGAAGAGAACAGGAGACGACGGGGACGGGGGGGGGGGGGGGGGGGGGAGGGAGGAGAATGGGAGAGTGGAGAGAGGCTCCTTCTTCGTCAATGAAAGGAGAAAAGATGAGAGGGAGGGAGAGAGAGGGATGGAGACAGAGACAGGGAGAGAGAGACAGAGAGAGAGAGACAGAGAGAGACGGAGAGAGAGAGAGAGGGCGGGGGGGGGGGGGGGGGGGTGGGAGGAGGAGGGGGGAGAGGAGAATGGAAGAGGAGGGGAGGGAGGGGGGAAGGGAGATTGGGGGGGTGGGGGAGGATAAGAGGGATGCGATTCGAAACATCTTGATTTCCAACAGTGCCATTAGGACTGCAGGCTACGGATTTTGCTTTCTCGAGGCTTTGTTTGGTTGTGTGGTTTGTTTATTTTCAGTGTGGGTGTGTGTGTGTGTGTTGGGTGTGTGTGTGTGTGTGTGTGTGTGTGTGTGTGTACGCGCGTGTTTGTGTGTGTGTGTTGCGTGGTGTGCGTGTGTGTGTGTGTGTGTGTGTGTGTGTGTGTGTGTGTGCGTTTGTTTGTGGTGTGTGTGTGTTGTGTGTGTGTGTGTGTGTGTGTGTGTGTGTGTGTGCGCGCGCGCGCGCGGATTGTATGTGTGTGTGCGTGTGTGTGTGGTGTGTGTGTGTGTGTGTGTGTGTGTGTGTGTGTGTGTGTGTGTGTGTGTAATACAGAGAGAGAGAGAGACTTAGAGAGATGACAGACAGACAGATACAGACAGAAAAAGACAAACAGACAGAAACAGAGACAGACTGACAGAAACAGAGGTGAAGTACAGAGAGACAGCCAGAAAATCGAATACGCACACACACATACACGCACGCACGCGCACACACACACACACACACACCCACACACACACACACACACACACACACACACACACCACCGCTCACACACCACACACACCACACCACACACCACACACACACACACACAACACACACGACAGAGAGAGAGAGAGACTCCAGTAAACAGGCGAGGATCGATCAGCCAAACCAACCATTTAGGGAAGTGCCCTGTGTGTTATTAAGGGACATGCCGTGCTTTATTGTAAGCCGTGCTTGGAACGCTTCGGGGGGCGGAGCAGAACAAGGACATGCTCCACTCCCCTTACCCCCTCCCTCATCCACCTTTATCTCCCTCCATACCGCCCCCCCCCCCCTCCCTCACCCTCCCCCCCCCCTCCATCCCCCGCCCACAGCCACATCTCTCCCCGCCCACCCCTTTCGCACCTCGCTACGTTTTCCCTGTCAGACGAGACATTCCAAGCAAGCGGAAAGGACAGAAGACATCCTCAGCTTTTCTGTCAGCCTTCACACTGAGACAAACACAACTGTCCCTGATGGTGGCACTTTGAGATACCCCGTGCGCAGGGAGATTTTTTTTGTTTGTGTGTTGGTTTGTTTGTTCGTTTGTTTTCATTTTTGACAGAGCCATGCATTTAAATGTGGCACAACAGGGGAACCTGTTAGAGTATCAAAGCCTCTCTCTCTCCCATCTCTCTCCCTCCTTAACCTCTCTCTCTCTCTCTCTCTCATCGTCTCTCTCATCCTCCTCTCTTCCTTCTCTCTCTCTCGCATCTTAGACTTTTCTTATTTTTTGCATTGTAGGACCCCCCTACTGAGGGCGAGAATGGATATACAAAAAAAGCACATCAGTGCCTATATATTATCCTCGTAAATAAAGAATTTTGTCTTCTTTTCTCCTTGCTCTCTCGCTCTCCTCTCCTCTCTCCTTCTCGTCTCTCTCTCCTCTCCCCTCCTCCTCTCTCTTCATCTGGCCCCTCCCTTCTCTCCTCCTCTCTCTCCTCTCCCTCCTTGCTCTCCCTTTCTCTCCTCCTCTCCCCCTCCCCTCTCCTCTCACTCTCCTCTCTCACTTCTCTCTCTCTCTCTCGCCTCTCGCTCTCTCTCGCCCCTCTCCTCCCACTCTCTCCCTCCCTCTCTACTCTCTTCTCTTCCTCTCATCTCGCTCTCCCCCCCTCTCCCTCTCTCTCTCTCCCTCTCGCCCTCTCCCATCTCCCTCTCCTCGCTCTCTCGTCTCTCTCCTCTCTCTCTCCTCTTCTCTCCTCAGTCCTCTCTCCTCCCTCCCTCCCTCCCTCCCCTCCATGCCCTCCTCCTTTGCTCTCCTCTCCTCTCTCTCCTCTCTCTCTCATTGCTCTCACTCTCCCCCCCCCCGTTCTCCCTCTCCTCCCTCCGCTCCTCTCTCCTCACCCCTCCTGCTCTCCACTCCTCTCTCTTTCTCTTCCTCTCGTCTCTCTCTCCTCTCTCCCCTCTCCTGCACTCTCCTCTCCTCCCATCTCTCTCTCAAGTCCTCCCTCCTCTCTCGCTCCTCTCCTCCTCTCTCTCTTCCCATTCTCTTCTCTCTCTTCCCCTCTCTCTCCTCGTCTCTCCTCCCCTCTCTCCCCATCTCTCCCTCGCCCTCAAACCTCTCCTGCTCGCTTCTCCTCTCCTCCTCGCTCTCTCTCCTCTCTCATCTCCCCCTCCTCCTCGCCCCCCTCTCCCTCTCTCTCGCAGCTCCTCTCTCTCTCTGCTCTCCTCCTCTCCCTCCTCGCCCCCCTCCTCCTCTCTCTCTTCTCTCTATCTCCATCGCTCTCTCTCTCTCGTCGCTCTCCTCTCATACTACAGTCTCTCTCCGCTCTCTCGCTCATCCTCTCTCTCGCTCTCTTGTTTGTCTGGGGGTTTTTTTCTATGTGCCCATAGGGATTGGGCGTAATGAGGATATGCGCTTTCTCCTAAAATACAATAAAAAATCTGTTGATGTTTCCGTCAGTTCGATTTGCCGTTAAAACGGCATCTCATCTCTCTTGTCTTGTTTAAAAAACGGATTTGGTTTTGCCGTTTTCTATATGTGACGAAAAATCGTGTTAAATTATAATAATCTATTTAATAATCTTTGTTTTGTCATTGTTGGGGAGAAAAAAAAGATCTGTTGTGTTGTCGTCTACATTATTCTACTGTTTTGCGTGGCAGGGAAATCTTTATCTGTTAATTGTTGCGTTGAACGGATTTCAAGCGATAGTACAACATCATGATCTTATAACCAGATACTTCTCTGGGTTGGTTTGAAAAAGATTCGAATTATATATCCTACTCTCATATATCTCATCTCTCTCTCGTCATCTCTATATCTCTATATATATACACCTATCTATATCTGTCTGTAGGTAGTTATGTCTGTTCGGTCTATCTTTCTCTCTCTGGCCTCTGCTCCTCTCTCTCTCCTCACTCTCTCTCTCTCTCTCTCTCACAACCACAACACACACACACACACACACACCACTACACACACAGCATTTATTAAGATGGGTAAGGTTGGGGGGGGGGAGAGAAGGAGGATGTGTGGGTGGCAGGGAAGAGGGGAGCGGTTGTGGCTGCGGGGTGGTTGACGTGCTGAAAGACGGCTGGGGGGGTTCAATTTTCTATTCTTATACTATGGGGAGGGAGGAAGGGAGTGTTCCTTGTCCACCCCCCACCCCCCCCCCCCCCCCATTTCCCCACTGAAGCGTCTCACAACTGACTTTGACAGGTATAGGAAGGTTGTGACGTATGCACCTGATTTTTTTTCCCTTTTTGTCACTTGATGATTTATTACTGTATTTTAAATAAAAAAAAAAAATTGTATGGATTAAAATTACTACCATTTAAAACTGCATAGGCCATTTCACACTTACAACCTCCACATTTTTTGCAAGTACACATGTTTAGCATCCACACCCTATACACAGGGCAGTTGTGTATGTACGCAATGAAATGCACAAGTAAAGAATGACCTCAAACAAAACAAAATTGAAGAGGGGGGACAATGGGGGGGGGGGGGTGGGCGGGGGGGAGGAGGGGGAAGGGGCGGGAAGGGCGAGAGTAGAGAGGCTCCTTCTTCGTTCATGAAAAAAAAAAGGAAAGATGAAATGACCTGAGAGAGAGAGAGAGAGAGAGAGAGAGAGAGAAGAGAGAGAGAGAGAGAAAGAGAGAGAGAGAGAGACAGAGACAGAGACAGAGACAGAGAGAGAGACACAGAGAGAGACAGAGAGAGAGAGAGAATGGAAGAAGAGGCGAGGGATGGAGGGAGAGGGGGACTGTGGGTAGAGGGATGGAACGGATGCAATTCAAACATCTTGATTTCCATCAGTGCCATAGGACTACACACATCTTTTGCTCTCGAGGCTTTGTTTGATTGTGCGGTTCGCTTGTAATTT